>PVJC01001489.1:0-92991 GCA_004026665.1 Murina feae
ATGCCTCTCCAGGACACATATAAGCAAGAGTGCGCTGATTCCCTTTGCATGCCATTTGGCATCTTACCCTTTTATTATATAGGATAGGATTGCTCAAATACTGAAAAGGCTACTGAAGCCTGTTATCTAGGTAAGTGTAGCAAAGGTTTTCAAACAGAGACTTTTATTTATTTTTTAATATATATTTTGACTGATTTCAGAGAGGAAGGGAGAGGGAGAGAGTGACAGAAACATCAATGATGAGACACAATCATTGATCGGCTGCCTCCTGCATGCCCCCACCCCTGAGGGTTGAATCAAACCCACAACTCAGGCATGTGCCCTGACTGGGGAATTGGACTGTGGCCTCCTGGTTCATAGGTCGATGCTCAACCACTGAGCCACACCAGCCAAGCAAAACAGGGAGACCTTTCAACAATAACAGTCGTTTATGATCGCCTCCCAGTGTCCTAGGAACCAGTGGGCTTCAGCGGGGTTGTTTCTGCATGGCGGTCCCTCCCAATAGGACTACAGATGGATGGAGGCTGGGCTGCCATCGGCTCAAAGCCTTTCTCACTCATCAGTGCCTGAGTTGGACTGACAAACTCCTGGAGACTGGACAGCGGGCTTAGCAGGCACCTCTCCTCCCCATTTACTAGGTCTTTCAGCAACATCTCCTTATACAGCCACTCAGGGCAGCTGCCTTCTTACCTGCTTACTTTGCCATGGAGGGAGGATCCCAGCAGAACAGGGAAGCTGCAAGCCTTCTATGGCCTCTCCTCCAAGGCCATGCCCCATCCTTTCCATGATACGCTATTGGTCAAGCCCGGTGCCATTCAAGGCCAGTAGAGCCACCTCCTACACTGTGTTTTTGATGCTTTGCACAGCAGCTAGGCCATCGCTCTAGCACTCTTTTCCTCACTAACAAATGCACTTTCTAGCCTCCCTGCCCTACCCTCCACCTGGAACGTGCTTCCTTCAAATACCCCCCTGCCTCACCTCTTGGCCTCATTCATGTGTTTGCACAGACCTCACCTTTCCAGCAAGGCCTCATCTGAATCCTAATATTAAAAATGCCCCCCCCCCATGGAATCCGATGAACCAAATAAACTGATGATCAAAAATAGACCCACAGACATAGAAGCACAAACAGTGGAATCTCAGAAGGAAGGCAGGGGAGGGTGGGAAGCGATCAACCAATGGCCTTGTATGCATAACCCATGGACACAGACAATGGGGTGGTGAGGGCCTAGGAGGCTGGTGGGAGGGGGGCAAGGGCGGACTGGAAGAGGTCATTGGGGAGAAAAGAGGAACCTATGTAATACTTTAAAAAATGAAGATTAAAAAAAAACACACAAAAATAACTCCTTGCTCTCCCAAATGTTCCCCAGGTAGGGCTTACTATAGCTTCACTAGAGGCCCAGTGCATGAAATTCATGCATGGGGCGGGGGTCCTTCAGCCCCGCCTGCAACAACACAAACGTTCAATGCCTGGCCTGGCCAGAGGCCCTGCAGAGGCCCAGAGGCCCTCCATGGCTGGGATGGAACACTTGCCTTGTTCCTGCAGTGATGAAGCAAGCATTCCGCCTGGCCACTCACACTGCCTGCTCTCAGTGGCTGACCCCCCAGGACTGGGGCACTCCAGCGGGGCTGCGAGGACTGGGCACCGCCATCTTGTGGCTATGGCTGCCGCCATCTTTGTGACAGAGTGACGGTTAATTTGCATATTACCCTTTTATTAGATAGGATGTGCTATAAAATGAACATATTTATTTTATTCACAGTCTGTCTCTCCCACTTTATCGTGTGAACTCTGTCAGAAATTGGGTTCTTTTTTCTTTTTGTTCATGTATGTACTCAGGAACCCACCACAGTGCTGGCCTGTGATGGGTCCTCAATAAATATCCATCACACGAACATGGGCCTGAATGGGGTGATGGATGGAGCCATAAAGGGTGAAAATGCAGAATTCATAGGCGATATTATAAAATGAGATTTATTAGCTACTTGGGGTTCTACAAATTATGCCCAGAAGTGAATTAAAGCTTTAAGTCAGAGGGAAGCTCTGATGGGGGTATTGATCCCCTCTTCCTGACGATGAACGATCTTTCGAAGATCGTGATGCTAACATTAGTTTAGGCTCATTCAGCCAGAGGAGGGAGAACATCTGAGAATGCCAGATCGCAGACATTCATATTCCAATCTCTCACCTCTGTCTGTGTGAGCTCATCCATCACTGGGGAATAAACCTGGAAGAGTGTGAAAATCCATGGGGAAGAGGAGTTTCGAATAGGAGACACTTTCTTCTTCCCCTGACATCAGAGTGAAACAATGAAATGAGGTATAGAAAGGAGCTTTTCTGGATTTCAAATGTCTATTAGTCACAATTGAAGGGGATGGAACCTGTAGCTGAGGTATGTGGCTTTGACCAGAATGGAACCCTTCAGTCTAGGGGCCAACACTCTAACTGCTGAGCCAAGCTGGCCGGGACACGTTTTCTGAGTTTGACCTCATGTTTGATTGAACAATGTATAAAATTAAAAGATTAAAGAAGAAAAGCAAACAACCCCTGACCCAGAAGTCATAATGACATTCTCACTTCTGTCCCTGTGTTTGATGATTGTCCATTGAAGGAACTGTCCATCGAGGAAATAAACCATCCCTGTAACTGTCCCCTGAGATGAGCATCAATTTGCTTACCTTCAGCTGCAAAATACACCCACCTTTTAAATTTTCTCGTAGAAAATTAAACATCAATTTGTGGACGCAAAATTGCAGACTGAGGGTTTTGAGCAGCGCCCAGGGCTCAGTGTTAGCGATGAAGTTGGAATAGGACGCGTGGTTGGTCCGCGGTGACAGAAATCAGATAGCGACTCCTCCCAGTCCCTGTGAGATCGCCTCGCTAAGCATTTATTTCAGAAATGTCGTTAGAACAGAGATTCAGATGCATAATGAATAAATTCCATGCAGACACATTGAAAGAAGGAGGGGAAATAGTGAAAATGTATAGAGAAAGGATATATTTTTAACACTAAACAAGTGACCATCTTTTAAACATTTTATTAAAATAGAAACTATAGTCGTGTGTTGCCTTCTGTGAGTTAAAATGTCTGGGGAATAATTCCTTTACCAGGAAAACCTCTAGAGACCACAAGGACATCCAAGTGGTTCTGTTGGAGGAGTAAGTGCGAGGAGAGAAACGGGAGGGAGGAGATGAGTCTCTTTCCCACAATCATGGCTGCTGACTCCAGGTGGGTGAGCAAGCAGGCTCTCCCCCTGGACAAGGCTTCTGGTCCAGGTTAGGAAAAGTTCATAGAACTCGAGGCCCTGAGCAATGTAAGGAATACACACTGGAATTATGAGTTTGCCATAGATTAAAACTAACCACCAACATTTGAAAAGTCATAGTTTGTGCTGCCTTGAACACATGGACACACTGTGTAGTGAAAGTATGATGACACAGACATGAGGCTGCAAAGATCCGACATGGACCCCTGTCCGTGTGCAGAGGAAGGCAGAGAGCGTCTGCAACCGGTCTCACCAGCTCCGCTTAGAGGGAGAGCTAGCCTTTGCTGCATTACTCGTCACGCTCACATAGCCTTTCAGTAACATGCAGGAGAACAGACATTTTTGGAACTGAATCCTAACTATAGCATTTCAAGTAAATTTTCTGTATGTCATTGCTTTTGACACTGGGGCAATGATCATTTTGGCCAAAGTAAGTCAATTAAAAACTAGCAGGGAAAGCCAGTAAAAAGAAGAAAAAAGATGGGGAGATATATATATATATATATATATATATATATATATATATATATATATATTATTGCTGATCGATTACAGATGTCTCCCATTTCCCCTCCTTTCCTCCTTTCTCCCAGCCCCTACCCACGCCCTCGGGTCTTCACCGCCCTATTGCCTGTGCCCAACAGCTATGCCTATAAGTATATAAGTTCTTCAGTTTGTCTCTTCTTGTCTCCCCAACCCCACATTGAGGTATGTGAGTCTCTTCCACGCTTCCCTGCTTCAGGTCTTATTTTGTTGCTCAGTTCATGTTGTTCATTGGATTCCACAAATAAGTGAGATCATGTGACACTTGTCTTTCTCAGATTGGCTTATGTCCCTTAGCACACGCATTCGGGTTTCAGCTGACCATGAGCCATGAGTGTGCACCTCTGCAGGGAGAGAGGCAGTGATTCATGTGCCTATACTTAGCATCTCATGATCAACAGCACGTTTTGGGGGAAATGGGGATAACATTCCCAATTGAAAAGAGTTCGATTAAGTTCTGTACCTAAAGCCTGAAATTCTCCTCTTGTGCTCAGATTTCAATAAAATGCAGATTATCACAATTCTTCATGTTAAATAGCATCCAGGATTGCTCTTTAATCAAGCAAATTGGGTTAAAATGTTGCACCTTTATTGCCAGCTTAGCAGCTAAAAAGAGGTATTAAACATTTAATTATTAACCTTGACACGAAAGACTCGGAGAAATCTCTTTGATGATTTGAAGACTTAAACATTTTTTTTTCTTCTGCGCAAAGTTCTCGTGGGAGGATCCTGTCAATCTCACTAGGCATCCGGAAGCCAGCGTTTAACTGTGATTGCGAGAAACATGTCAGATAGCACCTACATGTATGTTTCATGGGAAATACATGTCCTATAGGAGTAGATGTTCCATAGAAAAGACATCAAGTGACAGATGCTCATCTCCTTTTCTGAGCCGCAGAGTGACCCAACCTGCAGCATCCAACTTTACACATAATTTGTTCATGGAAATTTTATTTCTCTGCTTTTGTTTTCTGCAGCCAAACACTACGCATGACCACGATTAACATTTCTAGCAAATGACTCTATCATGAACCGCGTTCTATTGGAGACGACTTCCTGTGACCTGGGCCTAAGAGCTTCCATATAAAGCAAACGTTGCTCCAACTGGGGCTCTACTGGCACAGAACAGCGCTAGGTGCCACGGACGTAATAGCTGGCAGAGAAAATGTTACGGACTCCACAGCAATGCAGATATAACAGACTCTATTCCAAGGTGTCCTGTCGTTCTAGATAGAGCTGCTCTGGGCACTATGAAGGCACAGGTAGTATTGATTAGTGTTTGTTGGATCCATGAAGGGTGCTTTTAAAAAATACATCTGGCCCAGCTGGTGTGGCTCAGTGGTTGAGTAACAACCTATGAACCAGGAGGTCATGGATTGATTCCCAGTCAGGGTTGTGGGCTCCATCCCCAGTATGGGGCGTGCAGGAGGCAACCGATCAATGATTCTCTCTCATCTTTGATGTTTCTCTCTCCCTTTCACCCTCTCGTTTCCTCTCTGAAATCAATACAAATATTTGAAAAGAGTACAGACATCCCATTGGGCCTGTGCGACCGAAGAATGTTGTTCCAACAGGAAGATGAGTGGGCGCCGTGGCTGCCCTCGCGTGTACAGGTTGACGGTAACCCTCAATAATCACAGCGCTCCCTCACCTCACCATAACCCCCGAAACCCTGACCCGCTCTCCCTTGCCACACTTTCTCATGTTGAGACTTGTATGTAAATGGAATTGTACAGTAAGTCAACTTTTCAGATTAGCTGTTTGGTTTTTTGTTTTTTTTTTTTTACTAATCACAAAGCCTTGAGACACAGCCACGTAATGCATATCAATAACTCCTTATTATGGCTGCGCAGACCCTGGTGGAACAATGCACCACAGCTTGTGGGTCCACTCACCCACAGAAGAAATGCTGGGCAGGTCCTGTGTAGGGTGGCTGTGAGTTTTTTTGTGAGCGAATGCTTATGGGAACATATGTTTTCATTTGTCTGAGATAAACACCCAAGAACGTGAGTTCCGTGTCATTCAGCAAGTGCTTGGTCATCGCTACAAAAGAATTCCAGGAGAAATTTTCAGAATGGATGCGTCAGTTTACAGTCCACCAACAGCATACGGGAGATCCCCTCATTCCACATCCTGGCCAGCACTCACCATTGTCCGTATGTTGTCCCATCTGAACACATGTGCAGTGGTCTATTACTGTGCTTTTATTGGCATTTTCCTAATGGCTAATGATCTTGCATTGGATGCCTTTTCATGCACCGAATTGATGTTATGAGATAATGGAAAGGTAATTTCGGGGACTGGGTTGAGATAGAATGGGATGGAACATAAAGAAATGGCTGTGGGGAGACAGATAAATCAGAACGTGCAGACACAGCTCCGGTAACGGAGAATGTTTGTCTCAAATAAAGCATGAACCCAGGGCAAGGGAGGAGAGATCAGATCTGAGAAACATTCCGAAGGAGAGGAGAAAATGAATGAGGAAAAAAAGAGGGCAATAATGATTCAGAGGCGTTAAGCTTGAGAAAATAAGTGGACACAAGTATAGAAATCAAAACTTAAAATAATGGAGGGGGGCCCGACCGGTGTGGCTCAGGGGTTGAGCATTGACTTATGAACCAGGAGGTCACGGTTTGATTCCCAGTCAGAGCACATGCCCAGGTTGCAGGACAGGTCCCCAAAGGGGGGCGTGCAGGAGGCAGCCAATCAATGATTCTCTCTCATTACTGATGTTTCTATCTCACCCTCTCCCTTCCTTTCTGAAATCAATACAAACATTTTTTTAAAAAAAATTAAAATAAAATAATGGAGGGAAAACAGTTTGAGGGAAGGCAGAGGTATCGCTAGAGCATCCCAAGATTCTGGGTAATCCCGTGGGGTCAACACCATTCCATCTGGGCCTTTGGTTTGACAAAGAACAAAGGCCTATTGCCTCAGTGGAGGGCTTGACTCACAAGGGTCTTCATGGCCTTTCTAACACGGTTGGCAATTCACCTCTGATCCCTTGACCAGATCCCGTGCAAACCAGGACCAAGCCGACGCCCACTTCAGGACAAGGAGCAAATGTGAGCGCTGCTAGAAGGAAACTGTGACATGACAATAGCCTAATGGCTACCGACCCTGAGGGGCATTAGAAAGCCAAGGACTGGAGGGTTACCCCAATTTCCATAAGCCGGGTCCCCCGTCAAAACTCGATGACGTAGACGTCCGCCCACCGGGCGCTTTTTCACAATCAGAGAAATCGTTCCAGACAAATCATTCTCAGAAACTAGAGCCACCACTGCCTCGTTGTTCTTCCATTGTAAGACGATAATTTTGTGTAGTAAGCATAGCCCTCTAGTAGACCAGCGGTGAGGTAAAATGTTTAACGTACCGCCTCATCTGACCCCCACCCCGTCCCCCAACCACCCTCTGTGGCAGCTTCATGGGAAGAGTGTCTCTGTTTTAAAGACCAAAAGAAACCTAGAATTCAGACAGAATGCTACGCACGTGACACGAAGGGACCAAGGCTTCTTTCTGAGGACAGTTTCGCTTCCTCTGTCCAAGAGCAAGGAATGGAGCCTGTCCTCAGAATCACCCAGGCCTGGCAAACCTGCTTGAACCACAAACACGTGATCCAAAGGCAAGTGTGGTCCATACTTATACTGTTAAAAAAAGACGAAAATCCATAAAGGACTGTGATCACATTTAGAAAATGTTCAATCAGACCGCGCTGCCAATCCCTAAATCTGCTGAGAGCGCAGAGAGGCAGATGTCTGGGTTCATTCCAGGGCTGGCGGCACCGGGAGGGGAAACGACGCAGAAGCCCAAATCCTACTGAAGTGGGAAGACAGGGATGAGGCCGATAAAATGGAGTCTATTTTTCCCCTTCCTGAATACCCGTAAGGAAATAACATAAAAATGACTGACAGGATGAAGGGGAGACAACAAAATGATGAAGGGAAGGGCCCAGCAAATTAGAAATGATTCGGGGAACCAGGCCTGTTTGGTGCTTAGAGGAGGGAGGTCGTCCCTGAGATGCCGGGATGTTGTCACGGAAGCAAAGCGAAAACATTCTCTCTTTGTGTCAGTGGGTCAAGGGGAGAGGGAAATTGCAGCTCAGATAAAAGAAAGCATATATATATTGCTTTCAGAAAGGAAGGGAGAGGGTGAGAGAGATAGAAACACCATTGGTTGGCTGCCTCCTGCACGCCCCCTTCTGGGGACCGATCCCACAACCTGGGCATGTGCCCTGATCTGGAATTGAACCATGACCGCTAGGTTCATAGCTTAATGCTCAACCATTGAGCCACCCTGGCCAGGCAAGAAGAAACCATCTTTTAACAGTTCAAATTATAGTTCGTTGTTGTTAAACAATAGCTCTTAAATATTTTTAAAAACGGATCCTTATAAAACTGAGTTAAATTTTATATCCATTTTTGATAGGGGGCTGGGTGATGAGGCTCTCAGGGTACGGTGGTGGGAAATGGGATTTGTTAAATGCAATGTGGAAGCATCTATCAAAAAAATAAATGTTACTGGTCATGCCTCTGGGGGTCCACCTGTCCTGTGTGCTCAATGAAGCCTGGATGGCAATAGATTTTTTTAAAAGGGAAATATGCCTGATATTTCACAAATAGGTTATGGTCCTTTCATCCTATGAGATACTATGTAGTTCTTTATCAAAATGATGTGGGTTTCTATGTGAAATCCAAAGCTATGACTTTAACAGGGGGAAAAAAGCTTGTGAAGAAAATCATTGAATGAAGGTCTTGATAAAATCACACATGTGAACGCGGACATGTGTACACATGTGTAAATTCACCTAAAATAAGAGAAAATATGTACCAAAATGACAACAACATCAGAATACAGATTTAAATAGGAAAAAGAGAGCAGAGGTGGCACACTGAAATCTGTATCATTCTGCACTAGGGCCACGTCATTCAAGCTTTGCCCGTGCAATTACCTTTTTAACACAGGTTGGCCTGCTTCTTCATTCTGAGAATTACCCACCTTAGGGAACACAGAGCTCACTGACTATGTATTCTCCTAAAAAAAAAACACAACAAAAAACCCAAAAGCCATATTTTTCCTACAAGTAGAAATAACTAACAAGACATGTGAAATCTATGAAGCAATGACCTGATGTGTTTTGAATAGTCTTAACATTTTCTTTGTAAAGTAAATAAACAAGGCTAAGCCAATACTGAGTAAGAACTAAGCCTAGGTCAGCATTCAGTTAGCTGTGTTCCAGTGGAAATATTTTTGTTTGTTTTTTTTCCTCTCCAACGTCCTCACATTTAGAGTTTCCCCCTCAGCAGTTCAGAGTAAGTTGTTTACTTAATTGACGGGACAATAACATGCAGATGGAGATTTCCGGGAGCAGGACGGTGGTGGCCCCGTTTCCAGGGCAGGTCTGCGTTCCCTGTGGTCCATGATGCTTCCCTGACCCCCCAAGCCTGGGTCTCCTAGGAGATGCTGGAGCCGGTCCAGGCTGCCCTCCAGCCCCAGGTCGCCTCCTCAACCTGCTCCGTACGTGCGCACCATCTGCCTGCCAGTGTTTGGCTTTGCCTGAACATCTTCACAGAGGGACCATCTGTTCCCTCCCTTTAAATCTCTATTTACAGCTCATCTCTCTTGAGGAAGCGACGTTGTCTGCATATGTCAAAAACCCAATTACATGCTCACATGCGGGTATGTCATCTACTGGGGATGCGTCGGTGACAAACCCCTGGGCGACCCCAAGAGCACAGATAATCCTGAGAGATGAAACCAAACCCACCTGCCTAGCTGCTTCAGCTCGGTAGATAGAGCATCAGCCCACACCCTGAAGGGTCCCGGGTTCTATTCCAGTCGAGGGCATGTACCTCGGCTGCAGTTTCCCGGGCCCTGGTCGGGGTGCGTGCAGAGACAACCAGTTGATGGGCCTCTCTCACATCGATGTTTCTCTCTGTCTCTCCCTCTCCCTTCCACTCTCTAAAAAATCAATGGAAAAATATCCTTGGATAAGGATTAACCAAAAACAACAATAAATCCACCGAAGAACAGGGGGGCGGGGGTGCTGAAATAAAGTTTTTAGGATGCGTGAAATCGACCACAGAGCCGGCCACCCGCTGAGGATGGGACAGAATGGGTCTGCAGTGACGCTTCTTTCCGCTGCCAGGGATCCATGTCTAGTGCAAATGTAGATAGAGCATCAGCTCTTTGGAGGAGGAGGGCTTTTCATTGGAGAGAGAGACAGAGACAGAGAGAGAGAGAGAGAGAGAGAGAGAGACAGACAGAGAGAGAGAGAGAGAGAGAAGCCGAACACGATGTTTCCACGGCACGTGTGCTATTCCAGGACAGGTTTCTGGACAGGCCTGCAAGGAAGTCCTAAGGGCAACCAGGGAGCCGACTTCTGATGTGAGGGCTGTTTGCTAAGAGCAGAACTCTGTGCTGCACATGAAACGCAGAGGCATCAAAGGCAGCAAGACGCCAGCGGAGAAATTCTGCCGATGGGTGTTGTCTCCCCCTGTGTTGGGAGCTCAGAGTTATGAGATTAAAATTGGAACCACGGACTCACATCCCATCATCTCCTGCTCTCTCTGTGTTCACTTTTAACAATAAGAAGTCAAGAGAAATGACTTGACCAACAAAATAAGACCCAAAGCATGGAGGCACGGAACAGTCTGACAGGCCTCGATGTGGGGTTGCGGGAACAGACCCCACGCACAAGGTGAATGTGGTTGGAGATCCTCCGAGCTAAAGGGAAGGAATTAGCTTCTCTACAGGACTTCTCAGAGACTTTGAATGCACCTGTGAATTTTGATTCCACAGCAGGAGGGAGGGAGATGTGTGCCCAGCATGTCAAACGTATTTACCACAGAGCCTCTGTCCTTGTACCTCACCTCCAGGGACCAGTGGCCACGGAACACCCTTGGGAGAATGGGGGTCCTGCCCAGGTGTTGAGCCAACCAGTGTCACCACAAGTACAAGATCCAATTTGCTCATAGACGTGCTCCTATCTCAGAGAGGAAGCGAGAGGGAAGCGAGAGGGAGAGGGAACCAGAAACATCAGTGAGGAGAGAGAATCACTGATCGGCTGCCTCCTGCACGCCCCACACTGGGGATTGAGCCCACAACCCAGGCATGTGCCCTGACTAGGAATTGAACTGTGACCTCCTAGTTCATAGGTTGATGCTCAACCACTGAGCCACAGCAGCCGGGCTAGACATGCTCTCTTAGTTGGTAGAGCTCACATCCTCACCTCCTCTACCCAGGCCCAAGCTCTCTTAGAGCTTCCTGTGGGGAGACTTGGAGAAAGAGAGCTAACGTCCTCACTGCGATCTCTAAACCAGGTCTCGCCACTTCCCACGAGTCTCTCTCAGGTGTAGACCGCCCTGGATTAGTAAAAACCAGATTCAGAAGCCCATGCACACGTGGCTCACACAGGCGCAGGGACATTCATTGGCTCTCCTGCCGGGGATTTGAGGAGACCTGCGTCACTTCTATTGAGGCGACAGGAGGTGCCCTCCTCGCAGCACAGTGTGGAATTCAAGAACTCTCTGCCCTCAAATCTCTTCTCACCGCCAGGCTTTTTCTGTAAAAGTGAGTTATAAATAAGTCCTCGCTGTGGTATAAAGGGACGCAGAGGGTGGCGGGTGGCCTTGCCCTTGGGAGCCACCACCGTGCCTACTGACAAGGACAGGGTGTTTCGTGGAAAATTGCTAACAGCAGGCAGGGCTGGACAAGGAAAGTCACCTTCCACGGTCACCAGGAAGGAACGCGATGTCATGAACACTGTTGTTTTCCCAGTTTCCAGAGCCACCGACCACTGAAGTGGGCAGCTCGGCGCCCGGTACCATTGGACCCTGCCTTCGTTTGGTGGACATGAGCTGGGGGCTGGGGAGGGACTGGGGGCGCCCAGGCTATGCCAGTGGCACTGGCCAGTGACTTCTAGGTGGCGTTCTTTGACAACGCTGTCTTCACTTATTTCTGAGGTTCCCGGGGGTTTTGTTTTTGTTTGTTTGTTTGTTTTTTTAAGGTTCCCATTTCTGCACCCTCATCTGGAAGGCCCTCACACAAACAGCAGTGTCTCACTGTGGGATTATGTTTTTGGCAGCTCCAGGCGGCTGCCGCTTGTGGACAGTGTGTGGGGACACAGAGCACCCTACGCTGAGGGACACAGGTGGCCGGAGCGCAGAGACTACTCAGAGGCAGCCGACGAGCGCGTGTAGGATTCATGCTCCCCTCCCAGGAGGGAGTCCTTTCCCGGTGGAAGGACAGCAGATGGCTGGTCCTGGCATGCATGGCGACTGGGAGGGACTCAGGGGCCCTCCTGCCTGTCACGTGTGGCCAGTGCTTGCTGATGGCAAAGCCGACAAACAGAGGCTGGACACCCCAAAACAGCCAGCGTTGCATGGAAAGCCCTGCCTGCTGCTGCCATTCCATGGCCACCGTCACGGCAAGGACAGACCTTCCCTGTTCCAAACATCGTCCCTTCGTGATGGCCACAGATTCTATTTAATGATGTTTTCCTTACTGTTTCCCATGCATATGTGTCCTTACTCTCTGCCGTACAATATCGTCACCTGCTCTGCTAACTGAATTCACTCCCCAACCTGCTTTGTCTCCCAAAAGAGAGAAATAAAAGAGACAGATTTGAAATGGCCATCCATGTGCATGCCATTAACATAGAGCATTTACAGATGAATTAGTTGCAAAGAAAAACCAGATTTTCCTGGGTTTGAGATCCCTCACACGTCCAAAAATAGCTTCTCCCCATGAACATACACTTCAAGATGCCTATTGCGTTTACAGCAATGAATAATGGGAAACTGTTATTCCCCAAAGAAATAAAATGTTTCCTAGATGGTTGGGTTTTTTTTTTTTAGCAAAACACGATTTGCATGTTTCTACCAAAATGGAACATCCCTCAGGTCTCCTTTTTGAAAACAAAATTGATAACCACCTGCCACTCCATGAAATCTGGAACATTTTTATGGCAGTTTACACTTCCCCTGAGCTTTCCTCGGCATTTTCCAAACAAGGGAAAGGGAGCAGGGAGGCCCCATGTGCACGGAGGGGACGTGGCCACGCATACAGCATGTTCCTGATGTGTGGGCTTTGCTCACTATCAGAAAGAAACGCTAGGAATATTGAAGGAATGAGTCTGGTCTCTCCTCTCAGTCATTGACTTGGCTGGGCTATTTTTATGTTTATTTTTTAGAATATATTTTTATTGATTTTAGAGAGGAAGGGAGAAGGAGAGAGAGAGAGAGAGAGAGAGAGAGAGAGAGAAACATCAACGATGAGAGAGAAAGAATCATTGACTGGCTGCCTCCTGTACACCCCACGCTGGGGATCGAGCCCACAACCTGACCAGGAATCGAACCATGACCTCCTGGTTCCTAGGTCGATGCTCAACCACTGAGCCACACTGGCCAGGCACTGCTCTGTGCGTTATGCCAGCTAGAGTCAAACACTTTTTTAAGCAAGTGTCCACTTCCTTCAGAACCTTTCCATCTGCTTCTCACCGGGGATGAGTGTAAAGGCTGTGCTTTGACACCTACTGGGGTGTGTATTCCTAGTATCTACCCCCTGCACAATTCCGATTTAGAAGTCTAATGATAGAAATGGAAAATGCCTTTGAAGTCTATCTTGTCTGGTGAATGTTCAATGGATGCAAACTGAGGACCTAGTATCTAGAATGAACCCCGGGATCTCCATGGATAGGCCGGAAAGCCTGGGTGTGAGAAAATGCACACAGCCCCCAAGTACAGTGACCCCGAAGGCTGAGGACCTGAATTTCTTAGGTGTGTAGGTGCACATGTTCCTTTACTGCTGATGCAGATGGAATTGTGCAATAAAAGGAAGATTACTGACCCATTTTAAAATAAAAATCACCTACATGGATGTTTGGGGGAGAAAAATAGGACATGCCCAGAAAAGGCTATGTAGGGCATTTCCATAAATATTGGGATTGGACTGAAATGACATCACACCATCGTGACCAGGTCCCCTGACCTCCCACTGTGGCCACTGCAGAGCTGGGTCAATGGCTCCGTTACCATGGGAATGTGACCGCGTGCATGGTCCTGTGTGCTGGACACAGTGCAAGCATCTTAGATACCTTAGCTCATCATTCATTTGACAACCTGTGAGGTCCATATTTTATGCCCATCTCCTAGACTAAGAATTAAAGCTCAGAGAAGCTGAATAAACCGGGCTCATAGCTGAGTCCTGCTTCTCTCTCCTCCCTGGGCTCCTACTTCAGCTGATATACATCATGAACCTCTGACGTCAGACTTTTAGCATGTGACCGCTCCAACACAGGCATCTGTATTCCCACATTGACATAAAGGTCATCTGGACAGTTTTCCAACCAGCCCCAGTGGTTTGTGGAGTTTTTCTCCTTTTATTTCTCCTACTTGGACTCAATATAGTGTGTGTGTATGTGTGTGTGTGGTGTGTGTGTGGTGTGTGGTGTGTGTGTATGTGGTATATGCATGTGTATGTGTGTGTAGTGTGTGTGGTATGTGTGTGGTGTGTATGTGTGTGTGGTATGTGTGCACGCACGTGCACGCATTCCCTACAGAGGAATAACAAAATGGGTTTTATCTCAAAAGGACAGGAACTATCAGCTGTTGTATCCACTCGTTTACGAGTGGGCACTTGGCCTATTTCCAGATCTTGGCTATTGTAACACTGTGATGGACATAGGGGTACACACATTCTTTCAAGTTAAAATTGAGGGTTTCTTCAGATTTATTCCCAGAGGGGGGATCGCTGGGTCATAAGGCAGTTCCGTTTTTAATTTCCTGAGAACCCTCCATACTGTTTTCCACCATGGCTGCGCCAGTCTGCATTCCCACCAGCAGTCCACATCCTCACCAGCACTTGTTTGTTGATTTATTGTTGGTAGACATTCTGACAGGTGTGAGGTGTTTATGTCACCGTCCAAAAATCTTAAGTGGAAAATTCCAGAAACAATTCCCAAGTTTCAAACCACCAGCCATTCTGAGTGGTGTGATGACATCTTGTGCCATCCTGTTCGCCCCACTAGGGCGGCAACTCATCTCTTTGTCCAGGAACTCCAGGCTGCACTACCTCCCCATGGTTAGTCGCTCCGCAGCCTCCTGGTCATCAGCAGCCTCCTGGTCATCAGACCAGACCCAGGGTCACAGTGTCACAGGGCTTGTGGCTCCTGTCACATTTAATTTTCTTATTGCTGGCCCCAGAGAGGGGCTAGAAATTCAGCGATGCCAAACAGAAGTCAAAGTGCTTCCTTTATGCGAAAGGGGGTGTGTGTGCAGGAAATGACACAGGATGCTGAGGGTTGGGTACCATCTGTAGCTTTAGGCATCCACCGGGGGGCCGAGGACCTTGTCCCCTGTGGATAGGGAGGGGCCATCTTGAGAGTGAAAACATATATTTAATCTCCCAAATGTTCCGAACTGCAAATGCACACGGGTGGTGTGTGTCCCCCTTTCCTTTGTGTAAGAAACTGTTTGTTGGGCTCTCACTGGCTTGGCTCAGTGGGTAGAGTGTCAGCCTGTGGGCTGAAAGGTCCCAGGTTCAATTCCGGTCAAGGGCACATGCCTCGGTAGCAGACTGGATCCCTGGCCCTGGTCAGGGCACATGGGGTAACCAACAGGTCTGTCTCTCTCACATCGATGTTTCTCTTTCTCTGTCTCTCCCCCTTCCACTCTTTCTAAAAAAAATAATAATAATAAGGAGGAAAAAAAAAAAGAAACCACCTGCTGGCACCTCCCTCCCGTCAGGCTGAGAAGGGCTGCAGAATGTACGGTCAAGCATCTCACTCAGCAGCTTCTTGCTTGGCAAAGCCCGGCTCGGGATGCATTTGGCTTCCTGGCCGCCTTATTTGTTTACAACAATGCCCTTAAAATTTCTCCACCATCTGCGTGGGGTCGTTCCTGGAATGAGAATGAGATATTAAAATGCCATCCAGATGTCTGCACGCACTCCTGCATTAACATATTATGCAAATTCTCTCCAGGCACTTTTTCCCTTCTTCAACCCAAGAAAATATTTTTAGACGGAGTGTAAGAATGTCAATCTGTGGAGGCAAGAGAAAAAATTTTTAAAGGTAAAGGAAAACAAGATGCCTCTGCTTTGCATTGCTTATCTCTTTATAATCAGAACCTAGGACGCTGTGACTTGAAAATTATTTTGTCTATTCCTTTGCAAGAAAAACATGGATGCCATCAGAAAAAGCAAATTTCACCTTAAAAAATGGGGTGGGAGGATATGAATTCAGGATATACTCCTTTTTATTTTATTTCTTATTGAATTTATTGGGGTGACATTGGTTCATCAAATGATGTAGGTTTCATGTATAGGATTCTACAATACATCATCTGCATATTGTATTGTGTGTTCACTCCCCAGATTCAAGTCTCCTTCTGTCAACTTTTATCTCCTTTTCCCTTCTTCTACCTTTTTCAAGAGAAATCATATCTTAGAGACACTAGTAGAAAAACTAAGACCATTCCTTATTTCGACATCCATCAGCTCTTAAGGCACATCTCAGATCCCCGCGACATGCAAAACAAGCAGAACTTTATTTAATAATGTTTTTTCGTCTATGGGAAGTCTAAATAATGGCCCTTGTTTCTGAGTTTGTGGATTGTCTGGGGTATGGAGGGTGCCAGTTTCTTTAACATGTGACAGACAAGATGCTCTATTAGAAACGCTTTTATTTTTATCACCATAAAGAAATGAGAATAACAGCATCACGTGATAAAACGCATTTTGCAGCTATAGAATTCTTCCTCAATCAGTATGTACGTCGCAACAGAACAGTTTCCAGAGATGACCGCTAAAACCCTGGACATACCGCGAGCAGTCTCAAGCAGTTTAGAATAGGATCAGCAAAGTCAAGCCAAACTAAACCAAAAATCAAACCAACCCAAAGCCATTGTAGGGCCCTGTGGTCCCTGCACTCGCCTTTTATAATCATTTTCTCCTTTTTCTCCACGGCTGTGGGCTCAGGAAACCCAACATTACCTTGTCTCAAAAGCCAGTTAAAATGGCGACACCACCGACATCACATCAAAACTCTTTCAAGCAGAGATGGGGCGTGATCCCAGGGAAAATGTCAGCGAGAATGTGGGTGATGGGCTGGAAGTGGGGGAGCCAGCCAGGGTGGGAGGACGTGGAGCCTGAACCAAGAATCCCAGCCAGGCCTGGAATGATTAGCAAGCACATTACAAATCCGCTAAGCTCTCCACCATCTTCATTCCCTGCGACTAGACTGTGCCAGGAAGTGCAAAGGGAACCGAAGGTGATGACTGGCAGGTCCAGAGCAGCCACACCTGGGAGAACCCTGCGGCTCCAGTCCCTCCCCCCACCACTACCCCTCTCTCCTGCCCGCCATCTGCCCAGAGACAGATGGGCATAGCTGACTGCTCCCAAATGCCCAGCTTCTTCCCATTAGTCACCAGCAAGACTGAGGGGGACGGTGGGACTCAGCCCAGTCCCCTGCCTTCCCCTTGAACACTGACCCGATCCTTAAGTCCATCTGAGGTCAGAACTCTGGGGGCAAACACAGGTGTCTCCTCCACGACCAAGGACAGGAACTGACCGAGATTTGTCGTGCGAACAATTTCAAACCAGACCTCCCAGAAGTCCACAGGAAAATGATCGAGAAAGAGGGCCAGCACTGAGCACCCTCTGAAACAGCATGCAGGCCACAAACGTGTGGGTCCTGCAGCCTGGACAGGTGCCTTGGCCGATCGTCACCCCCCCTCCCCCCGGAGCACTCCATCCACCAACTGGCGCTCGTTCCGTTCCTCCATACATGACCCGATGAGCCAAACGCTCTGTACCGACCGCTTCCGCCAGGGGCCAGCCCTCCCAGGTGAACTTCCAGTCACTGAACCAGCGCCCTGACTTCCAAGATCACGCGCAAAGGAATTGAAATGTTTGATTTCATGAACTAAAAGGGTCTGTCAAGACGTGTGTTGACAGCTTGGCGTTAGATGATTTTGTGAAGCATGTGTTTCATTGATTCCAGGCAGACTTTCCAGCAAATGTCTAAATCACACGCGTGAAGTGTTGAAAGTGACACTGTAGGCCCGCGTGATCGTTTTTGTGGGCAAAGAGGCGGATGATCATTTGCGTGTTTACTGTGCTTCCCAGCAGCCCCTTCTCCTTTTTAATAAAGCATGACATGTGCATCGTGCTTACTTTCCTCCCGGGACGATGCAGCCAGCCCCCGGCATCCCGCACGGCAGCCGACTTGAAACTCATCTTGGCTTGTGTGTGGGCATCTCGCTGGTCACTCAGCCTCGGAGGGGCTACAGATGGCAGCAGCGCGAGAAAGGAAAACGTGAAGACTGCGAGGCAGCTGCAGGGAAAATAAAGACAAAAGGAAGCACGTTTTCAATTAGAGACGAAGACGAGAACTCTGAGTGAGCTGCCGCTGAGCTTGCTGCTTCATTATCCGGGATGATTAGGGAAGCTGCATGCTCCCGGGAAGCAATAGGCATGAAGACAGTGAGTCAGTCCAAAGGCTGGCGGTGTCTGTGAGTGAACACAGATCTAAAACCTTTGTGAGAAGCAGCTCCTACTCATAGACATTCTCTCTCAGGTCAACTCTGTGTACAGAGTGCGTGTGTGGGCATGTATGCATGTGCTCATGGGTCCGTGCATGTGTTGCCATGCACATGTGCCTGGTGGGATGTACTCATGCATGTGTGTGTGCACACATACATATGTTTGCATGTGCTCGTGTGTGTACTTATGTCTGCACTCATGTGCATGTATTTGTGGACACTCACATTTTGTGCCTGTGTGTGCATGTGCTCATGTGTGTGTTTGTGATGTGTGCCTGTGTGTGCATGTGTTCATGTGTCTATTTGTGGACATACATTTGTGCTCATGTGTGTGCATGTTTCAGGGTATGCATGCGGAGAATGTGAAGACATCCTGTTCAGGCACATCCTCTGAGGAGGCACATTGGGGGCCACGGGAATCGGTGGCATTTCTGTCCCCAGGAGGTCTTGCTCACAGCCTCGGGGCAGGTGGACATAGGTTGAGTTCAATTCCATCTTCCTTCTCCGGGAGGAGGTGAGATGAGAAGCTGTCCCTCCTGTCGCTGGAGCACGGGCAGTGTGGCTCTGAGCAAGTTATTCTGAGACACACGTGTGCATGTTGCAGAGGGGAAGGAGTGTAGAGGCATGACTTTCTGCAAAGTTATCATGCCTGTCTGCCCGGGGAAGGTGCATGTTAACACGCCCGAGCGCTCCTGGGAGCTGTACGGTGCTCTAGCCGAGACGCTCTGCACTCGTTTCCCCGGACCCACACCTCCCGTCTCGTCTCCTCGTCACCTTTTCCCTCCAGCTGGCTGGGGCAGCCGCCAGGTGTAGCCTGACAATGTCTCGCCAACATGTCAGAGCAAACCCCGGGCTCCACCGAGGCCTCTGTGCCAGGGCTGGAGGGAAGCCTGTGCGATGATCCCCCTGTGAGTTTGTACCCCGACACGTTCTCCGTAGTGAGCGCCGTGGGCACAGGTTGGCCAGCGGAGGCGGGTGGTTGTGTGTGAGTACCCCTCCTCCATCCCTCCGTGAACAAGCCCACCAGACAGTCTGCACTGGCCTCGAAGGGCCTGCGGCAGTGTGGCCCCTGAGGCCCATGGTGGTGACCAGCTTGGAAAACCCAGGCTATACAAATCCTAGTATCCAATGACCTAATGCAGAAGGTTCTGTATGAACCCAATTTAAGAGGGAGATAGGGACACACTGAGAGGTTAAGTAATTTGCCTGAGATTGCACAGGAAGTATTAAACCCGCCTGGGAGCCCAGCCATCCAGCCCAGCGCCTGCGCTCTCAGCACCGTCGTGGGTGGTCTCCCCAGCTCCGTCAGACCGCATGGCACAGAGGAAGGTGGTCCCAAAGGGACGAGGGCCAAGCTGGCTGTGGGAGCAGGTGGGGCGGGAGGCTGAGTGAGCCAGTAAACACCTGAGGGATGTTAGTGGCACACTCATCCACGCAGCCCTCTTCTTCTGCCGGGCAGGCCTCAAACTCTGCCGCACCCTCTCCCATGACCTTCCACGGGGCACTAAGACATTTTCTAAAAGTTAAGCATCACCTGGCTGGCATGGCTCAGGGGTTGAGCATCAAAGGATAAACCAAGAGGTCACAGTTCCATTCTTGGTTGGGGCGCATGCCTGGTTGCAGGCTCCATTCCCAATAGGGTGCATGTAGGAGGCAACCAGCCCATGATTCTCTCTCACCGTGGATGTTTCGACCTCTCTCTTCCTCTCTGCAATCAATAAAACTACATTTTTTATAAAGTCAAGCATCGTAGGTCTGATGAAATTGCCAGTGAGGATTCTTCCTGGTCACACCCGCCTTCATCCCACCGTCCCAGGGATGTCCCCACCTGGAGAACCGCTCATCCCTGAGAGGCTGACAGGCCTGACACCCCCTACTCCCGGGGCCCCAAGACTCTCGCCCAGAGGCCGGGAGCACAGGACGGGTCTCTTAGCAAATAAATGGCCAACTGCTTTTCCAAGGTGCATGTGCAAAGCATCACGGAACCACTTAGTGAGCACTTACTATATGCACGGCCGGGTGTCAGAGGGCTGGAAAACACAAAACACACGCATGTGTCACGGGAGGCGAATGGCATTTTCGAACGAAATGTGCTCAACCTGTTTCCGTGGAACGCTTTCGGGAGATGCCCTCAGAGGGGAAGCCGAGAACCCAACGAGAAGTCACCTGAAACCATGCGGCGAACGCGGTTCTAGAAACCGAATTCACGGGGAACACACGCATCTGAGGCGTCGGTGGTGCTCTGGAGGAGAAGTCGGTGCGCGCCTCCCGTCCCTGCTCTCCGCCTGCCAGGAGCCCAGTGCGCCTTCCAGCGCCGGTGTCTCCATTTCAATGTTTTATTGCCTGGGAGCGCTGAGCACAGTGCCTTGAGGGGTGGAGCCCTTTCCAGCAAATTGCGTGTGGAAAGGACATTTTCTTCCCGTGGTCGCCAGACCGTCTGTCCCCTAACGTAGGCTAAACCTGTAAGCCTTGGTGATAAAGCCGGATGTCGCAAAATGATCCCGTTGCGCCTTTTAAAGCGAGGCACCGACACCTTCTGCAATGTGTAAGGGAGTAACTGCCGTTTGTGTAGGTTTTAGAAGGATTAGTGGGCCCCCCTAGACGGTTTGGCTCAGTGGATGAAGCATCAGCCTACAGACTGAAGGGTCTGAGGTTCCATTCCTGGTCAGGGCACATGCCTGGGTTGTGGGCTTGATCCCCAGTACAGGAGGCAGCCCGTCAAGGACTCTCTGTCATCATTGATGTTTCTATCTCTTGATCCCTCTCCCTTCCTCTCTGAAACCAATAAACATATTTTTTAAAAATTATATATATTTATTATATAAATCAATATATATTAATTATAGTATATTAATATATCTATATATATCTATATCTATATCTATATCTATATCTATATCTATATCTATATCTATATCTATATCTATATCTATATATATATATATATATTAGGTGTACCAGTTAATAATGCAGATTTTTTTTTAATAAATGGAGTTACACATATGTTGATATATATACGATTTGATATGTATGCTATCTTGTGGTATTGACAGCAAGCTTCAAAACTTCATATGTCAAATTTGCTGAAGGTGTTATCATAGATATTTTTATGCTTAAAAATGTTGAATTTTGTGCCAAAGAAGAACATTTGCAGGAAGTTTTCATTCATTTCTTTATTTTGAAGAGAAGTGCTGCTGAAAGTTATCATATACTTCAGGAAGCTTATGGTGAATATGCTCCATCTCAAGATACTTGTAAACACTGGTTTAAATGCTTTAAAGTGATCATTTCTATGTGAAAGACAAAGAATGCCCAGGTCAACCAAAAAAGTTTGAAGACAACAATTACAAGCATTACTGGATGAAGATGCATGTCAAACTCAAAAACAACTTGCAGAAAGACTAAAAGTTATTTAGCAAACAATTTCCAATCATTTACAAGCAATGGGAGAGATTTTAAAGGAAGGAAAATGGGTGCCACATCAATTGAACGAAAGACAAATGGAAAACTGAAAAGTCATCAGTAAAATGTTGCTTCATCAGCACGAAAGAAAGTCTTTTTTGCACCGAGTTGTGACTGGCGATGAAAAGTGGATTTATTTTGAGAATCCCAAACGCACAGAATCATGGGTTGATCCAGGTCAACCATCAACATCGACTAGAAGGCCAAATCCTTAGGAAAGAAGACAATGCTCTATGTTTGGTGGGATCAGAAGGGTGTGATGTATTATGAGCTTCTAAAACCTGGTGGAAACATTAATACTGATCGCTACCAACAACAAATAATCAGTTGGAACCACCCTTTTATTGTGAAATGACCAGAATGTGCCAGAAGACACAGAAAAGTAATTTTGCTTCATGATGACGCACCATCACACACTTCAAAACCAGTTAAAGACACGTTAAAAGATCTCGCCTGGGAAGTATGAACCCACCCGCTGTATTCCCCAGACCTCACTCCTTCATAGAAGTTACTACATCTCAACTTTATGCCGTTCTGACAAAGTGGCTTGGATCTCACTTGTTTTCATCCCAATGTAACTGCTGCCAAGAAAGAAAGAAATAAGAGAAAAATATGAAAATTCCGTGATATTTTATAACCCCTTCCAGACAAATATTTCCTCTCCCTACCGGGGACTCAGCCAACTTCACCACCAGCGTTAAGGGTTCAAGACCTAGGGTCCTGACTGCCTCACTCACTCTGTCCCTCGCTGGGTTGCCCATCTGCAAGCTGTCGATGTCTGAAGATGTTTGCACCCTGATTCTTTTCTGCAAAAAGACCAGAGGTAACATTGTGCAGAGTGCACCATGAGGCACACAATCAGTTGTTGATGCTTTCAGCATGTTAGTTAGTGATTAAAAGATACACCTGCAGGTGAGGTGAGCTCAAGAAGTCACATTTAAGGTGGAAGGGAAGGAATCTACTGGTCCACCTTAAATCTCTGCTTTTACAATATTGGGAGCACCGTAAAATATGGAGTCATACAAGTAATTTGTAGGTTAGAAAAGAAATGAATGTGGGTTTTTATTCTGAGGAAAGCATTTATCATTACCTTGGATGCTACCTTGATTAAAAAATAATGAATTTACATCTTCCTGGCCTGAATTGATTCGAAGGTTTCTAACAACGTGAACAGTATTTTCAAAATGTAATTGATCTTCCCTTTGACAAAAATGAATTACTAACAGGGGCAAACATGCTTAGAAACGCTGATTGTCTCCACTGCGCAGCCGAGAGCAAAACAGCCCTAGTCTGACATTTTCAGGACAAGACCAGTTACCCATCCAGAACATCATCCACACAATTCAAATAAAAACAACTTTCTGAGCAATTGAGATTCAAAATTTCAATTAACCCCTCTTCATTCAAGGTCATAAGAATAAATATAATGTTTTGTAATAATCATCCAAAAACACACAGGCCAACTAACTTATAGAAATTCTAGATGTGTTCCTGTTATTAAGGGTAGGCATAAATTGCCTCACATTTCCTGAACTAATTAGAATAGTTTAAATTCAAGGCAATAAGGAATCAAATATTTTTTTTTCCTCTAGCTTTATTGAGAACCCTGGTGCACAAAATCCGTGAATAGGTAGGGTACTTAGACCTGGCTGGCAATCAGGGCTCATCTGTGAGGCAACTGGTGGGATGATCTGGGGGGTTGGGGGGCACTGGCACCCATCATGGCTGGCCTGGGGCCTGTGAGCTGGGGGCAGCACCTGCATTGAGTGTCTGCCCTCTGGTGGTCAGTGCATGTCATAGTGACTGGCTATTCTGCTGTTTGGCCGATTTGCATATTAGGCGTTTATCATATAGGCTAGTTGACGTGCTAGATTGAATGTTTAAGGTGTTCAAAGTAGCGATTGGAGACACATAAATATCGTGAAATGTTTACCATAGTATGGTTACTTTTCTATTACCTCACACAGTTACACTATTCTCCTTCAGGAATGCGGGAACTTTTAAGCTCTACTCTTGGAACAGCGTTCAGCTATACAGTATGGGCTTGTAAGCATAGTCCCAGTGCTGTGCCACACACTCCGGAATTTACTCATCTTATATCTGGAAGTTTGCATTCTTTAACCAGCATCACTCCGCCCCCACCCAACAGCCACCATTCTGCTCTCTGTTCCTAAAAGTTTTGTATTTTTTTATTTCATCTATAAATGAGATTGGACATTGATTGTCTTACTCTGTCTCCCTAATTGCACTCAGCATAATGCTCTGGAGGTCATTCATGTTCTCACAAATGGGAGGACTTCCTTCTTGTCGTGGCTGAGTACCATCCTGTGAAATGCCTGCTACGTTTTCCTCATCCATCCATCTGTCGGTGGGCACATCCGCCATGTCCCTGTCTGAACGGTTCTACGCTATCCTGCCAGCAGCATGAGGTGCAGAGATAGTGACTCTGTTTCATTCCCACATCCACACAGAATGTCAGAAAGTCCAGCGGGCGTTCAGGGGAAGGAAATTAGTCTCCAGCTTCAGAGGGGAAACAACTACAAATTTAATGAGCACATATTGTGAAGTATCATGGAGGGACAATAGGAAATTCTCCCACTCCTGCTAACTTCTGGCCTACCCTTCCCTCCATGACTGCATCACTCGCACCAGCACACCCATACCAACACATACCAACACACACACACACACACACACACATCAACACACATACACACACACCAACACACACATCAACACACACCCACACCAACATACCCACACCAATACACACACCAACACTCACACATCAGCACACACACATCAACACATCACCAATGCATGACCACACCAACACACATCCACACTAATACACCCACACCAACACACACACACACAACACATACCCACACTAATACCCCCCGCACCAACACACACCTGACAAACACACCCACACCAATACACACATATCAACACACATCCACACCAACATACCCACACCAATACATACACACACCAACACATACCCACACTGACACCCCCCCACACCAATGCACACCTGCACCAGCACACTCACACCAATACACACACGCGCCAACACACACTAACACATACTAACATCAACACACACATTCACATACAGGTACACACACATACATGCACACTGGTCCCATTTTTTTCTTTGTCTTCAGAAAGAAAGCTTAGGTTGCTTTTAAAAAATACTATGGTGTAGCATTTTTGTATTTGTTTTTGGTTTTACAAAGCATTTAAATAAGATGGAGCTTTATTTTTATTTTAAATTTTTTTTGGGGAAAAAAAAACCAGATTCAAGGTCTCTCGAGTTTGTAACCGAGCAGGGGTAACATGTCATCAGAGGCCACGGCTTATTATGAAAACTACAGCACGTGTTGGCTCAAGTCAGATTCCTCTCCACGTAGCCTCCCTGCCAGCGAGAGGGAGGTGCACTGGGGTTAGCACGTGGCAGGCATTGCCCTGACCCCTGACCCTAGACCGAAATGATGTGCAACTGTAGCAGAAAGAGACCAATTTCCATCAGTTTTATGTGAGGAGCCGTTTCTTTAGTCTCACCATCTGCTGCAAAATGTTCGTGCCTGCAAAACGGTATTTTTACTCCCACCCTCCAGCCCCTTCCAATGCTGTGATGAACAAGAAGAAGTATTGAAAATAAGAACTATTTCCACGCACATTCCAGAGCCCTCGTTAAGGGAGCAGAGACCAATTTCACCTCTGAAAGCAGACGCCAGCGCCCAGCGTGCGGGGGAACTCGCAGGGATTTTGCGTTATAGCCCCGCGTGAATTACGCCTTTGGATGTTTGCTGATGGTGGGAACAGATCCCACTTCCAAATGTTCATGATGTGTCGCAGGCTCAACAAGACCTCGGCCTGTGTTAGTACAGCCCCCAGGCACACATCCCGTCCACGTCTCTTGTTAGAGGAGGGTGCACTGGTCATCGGACCAATTCACAGAAAGTATCGATGGAGACATGCGTAGGAAACAGCTCAGCTGGGTCCTGGGGTGGAGGGGACCAACTTGGGTGGATGTGTTAGTGCTCAGTGCAGCAGCCACGGATGCAGACAGAAAGGTGAGTGGAAAACAAGCCCATCAGGGAGCTGGGACTGTTCCCAGAATTAATATGAAAAGCTTGATATAGAGAAAAACGCAGGATTCCATGAGAGCTGAGAGCAGGGCGAGAAACACAAGTCCACAGGGAGGACAGGCCGGTGAGAAAGGGACAGTGGTGGGACCAGACCAGGGAGGAGAGTCGGCAGATGGGGCTGCCCCTCCCCCTCACCATCCCCATCCTGGCTAGGAATGAGCTGGGCTCTCGCAAACAGCTGCTGAGTGAGTCCTGCATCCCCCCTGGCATCCCTGTGGAGCGAGAGGAGACGAAGGATGGAAGTGTGAGCTGGAGAGGCGGGACGATGAGACTGTGAGACTCTCAGGAACACGGAGGTCTCAGGACGTGGGCACATGGAGGACAGAGACAGAAAGAAGCTGAGCCGGACCCCGAGGAGAAAGGATGAGAAAGTCCGAGTGCTGGGCAAAGGGGCGGCGGGGAGAAGAACATGGAAGACCTGTGATAGAAAAGCGGGCAGAAGGGGAGTTATTCTGAGCCCCCACTACCAGCATCAAAGAAGGGACAGTTTGTGGGACCCTCTCCCTGCAAAGGCCCAGGTTCACCAGGCCCCGGCACTTCTGCCCTCAGGACCATGGCTGGGACTCCCCTTGGTCATCACCCACTAGCACATCGCTGAGGTCACATTCCCAAGGTCACTGTCTCCCTTCCTGGTGCCCTCTCCTGTCCTTGCTGCCAGAACTTCCTCTCTCGTGGCCACAGGCTGAGCTATTGAGGGCTCAGGAACAGCCTGATTCCTTTCCTCCCCGTGAAGGGAGAATGTGAGGGCTGTGAGAACCGCACTGTCCCCCTCAGAGGGAGTTTGAAGGAGTCCCTGGCATAGATGCTGAGATTGGAGTTCACATCATCGACACCAAAGCCATACTGTGCACACTTACTGGTGATCATCCTCATTACAGAGACCAGAACTTTCCATCCAACAAATGCTCTGCAGGGCCAACGCTGGCCCGTAAGAATTATTCTCAAAAGTCTGTGTCTCAAGTTAAAAGCAATCGAACAAAAATAAATGGATAACCCAACAGACCAAGTCATCATTATTCCTTACGATGGTAGAATAGTTGCAGGATGGAAGCCAGCTTTTTATTATTATTATTTTACTGAGGCCCGGTGCACAAAAATTTGTACACTTGGGGGAGGGGTCCCTCAGCCCGGTCTGTGCCCTCTCGCAGTCTGGGACCCCTCGGGGGATGTCCACCTGTTGGCTTAGGCCCGCTCCCTGGGCGATCAGGCCTAAGCTGGCAGTCAGACATCCCTCTGGCAGCCTGGGAGCCCTTGGGTGATGTCCACCTGCCAGCGGGGAGCAGGCCTAAGCTGCAGTCGGACATCCTTAGTGCTGCTGAGGAGGCAGGAGAGGCTCCCACCACCACCGCTGTACTGACAGCCATCATCCTGGCTTGTGGCTGAGCAGAGCTCCCCCTGTAGAGCGCACTGACCTCCAGGGGGCAGCTCCTGTATTAAGCATCTGCCCCCTGGTGGTCAGTGTGTGTCATAGTGACCAGTCATTCCCAGGGGTTCTGCTGTTAGAGTCAATCTGCATATTACCCTTTTATTATATAGGATTAGAAACAAATGTCCAGGCCTGGCCAGCATGGCTCAGTGGTTGAGCATCAACCTAAGAACTAGGAAGTCATGGTTCGATTCCTGGTCAGGGCACACGCCTGGGTTTCAGGCTCAATCCCCAGTAGGGAGCCATGCAGGGCAGCCAATCGATGATTCTTTCCCATCATTGATTTTTCTATCTCTCTCCCTCTCCCTTCCTCTCTGAAACCAGTAAAAATATTTTTTCAAAAAAAGAAAAAGTAAACAAATGTCTGAACCCATTTTGGACAATTTATTTCCTCCCGAGATTTTACTTCTCCTGTGCAGCCTTACCTGCTAAGAATGCTCTAATGTCCTCCCCTCAGAGTATCTAAGAGCAAGCTAAAGAGTTTGAATGATAAGATACTGCTGGGTTATCCATAGTTTAGGCCACTGGAGTGTCCTATAACATTCTTTCCTTCATGCGAGAAGATAAATGTAGACAAACCTAAATCTCCTAGGCCAGCCCATTTTCCTTAGCTCTCACGGATGCTAATCTTAAGGTTTATGGGTGTGCGAGAGAGAGAATGAACCATCAGCTGTCCCTGTGGTGGAGGGCAGCTCTGTGGACTTGATTCCGTATCCCGAAGGACAACAGGTCCAGAGGAGTCCATTCAGCTGGACCATAGACAGCGTTCTCCGAGCACTCATTAAAGGAATTCTCCCCCCACCCCCACAAAGGCCATAAATCACACCAGGGGAGCGACTGTCTTCTGGGTATATGGTTGGAAAATGGATGCTTTTGCAGAGGAAACGTAGATAGGCACGCTGCCTCCTTTTCTAAACTCCTCTCTTTCCCGCAAAGAAAAAGACTCGGTGAGGGCGGGACAGGAAGTAAGCGGTAGACATTTAGAGGGAAGGATCCTATTTTTGACCTAAAAAGAAACTGGAAGTTTATGTGACTTGCCATTGGGGAGCGGAGGGACAATGCTATCTTCTCTTGGCCCACTCCCAAGCCAGCCTGGGTCCTCTTCCTCCGCAGGACTCTTTTTTTCAAATGTATTTTTATTGATTTCAGAGAGGAAGGGAGAGGGAGAGAGAGAGAAACATCCATGATGTGAGGGAATCATGGATCGGCTGCCTCCTGCACGCCCTCTACTGGGGATCCAGCCTGTGACCCGGGCCTGTGCCCTGACCTGGAATAGAACCGTGACCTCCTGGTTCACGGAGCCACGCCGACCGGACCACACCTCTATTAGCCACTCGCTCTATCATCAGCTCGTAGCCTCTCGAAATAAAATACCTTTCATTCATCTCCGAATCCCTGGAAGTTAGCAGAATAAACTACAACCCCTTCTTGGAAGTTCTGTTTTCACTAACTCAACCACAGTATCTTACTTGGAGGTATTTTTTTTTAAAAAAAAGAAGCATGTATATAATGAAATAATTATGCAACTCTTTGGAAAAGACTTTTTATTTTATCGCGCACATTGATTTCCATCCCATTATCGCAGAAGGGATGAATGCTCTGGGACTAGGCAAAGCCACAAAAATAATGAATAGCGATTTCTTTGTGGTTTATGTTTGTTTCACGAACCATAATGATTCCTTTGCTTCTCAATTATCATGGATGTTAAGAGGCATTTAGTAGGTATCATAGCACCAAACATACTCCCAGCCATTCGCCAAGTACCCGGACTTACCGTTTTTATTACAGCGTATTTTCCGGTTTCCATAGAAATGTGTAGCCATGTCCCTCTCTATTCCTCTCGTGGAGCGTTCACTGCTTCCTCAGGCGCAAGGAAAAGGGTGTGCTGCGTAGAATGTGCTACTTCCCGTGAATCTGGGAAATGAGAGGATGGTGACTCAGAAGATGCCACCCAGAGGCGCAGTCCCACAGGCATTTCCTCTGTGTGAGTTGTCAGCCATTTGGATCACACAGGAAGCCACTGCATCCCTAGCGACAGCAGCACTGCTCAGTAGGAACGACACTTGTCTTTGAAGAGATGAGTTACAGACCAGCTGGGTGGCTCAGTGGTTGAGCACCGACCTATGAGTCAGGAGGTCAGGGCTCAATTCCCAGTCAGGACACAGGCCCGGGGTTGTGGGCTGGAGCCCCAGTGTGGGGTGTGCAGGAGGCAGCCAATGGATGTTCTGCTCTCACACTAATGTTTCTCTCTCTCCCTCACCCTTCCTCTCTCTCTCTCTCTAAAAAAATATTTTAAAAAATAAATAAAATCATACTGTGTGCCCGGCCTTCCTCATCAGAACTACCAACAAGCAGACAAGCACACCTGGTGGTGGAAATGACCTGTGACAAACATCCCCACCTTCTGGGGTCCTGACGAGCACAAGGAGGCAGCACCGGGAGACGAGGTCTCTCATATCCCAATTGATCCCATAACTTTGAGCTGCTGTTTGTCACATTATCAAACACACCAGTGACCTGATCTGCACCTTCAAGGTCATGAATGACCCTCCAGAAAGTTCTTTCCATGGAAGACACTTCCCAGACGAGGCTCTCACTTCCCTTCATCGCCCATGGAGCCCCTTTCCTGAGGCTCATCTTCAGATCTCAGAGCTCTCACGGGAGAGAACGATGATCAGAGAATGGTGCTCTTGTGTGCCTTCCTCTCTACCATGTCATGAAAGAAACAGGCAACCGTAAAGTAAGGGCAGATGTTCGTGTGGACACATCGAAGACCCAGGTGAAAGGGAGGCGGGCGTGTTCCACACCTAGTTCGCAGGATGGAGGGCCCGGCTTCCACTCCCTGACCTCATTTTGTTGTTGCTGTTGAAGAGTCACTGATGATCGGCGCCACCCCGGACACTGGCAGAGACCTCCAGGTGCGTCCTTGTACTTACGCACGTGTTAACCTCAGGACTACAGGGAAATGCAGGCTTTGTGGATCTCTGACTCTGTTAAAGGTGGGAAAGTCAAAGACTGAGAAGCCTATGGATTTACACAAGGGGGAGGCAAGGCCTCGGGATGAGTGAGGGCTGTCTGAGGTCTACACACACACAGCGTGTGCCTGGGTCAGCATGCACGGCATTCGCTGCATCAGACCACATTCCAGGCCGCCTGCTCAGTTGTTTCTTTTTGTTGTTCTTCTCTATTTTTAAATATATTTTTATGGGTTTCAGAGAGGATGGGAGAGGGGGAGAGAGAGAGAAAAACATCAATGATGAGAGAGAATCATGGATCAGCTGCCTCCCACACACCCCCTCTTGGGGATTGAGCTTGCAATCTGGGCATGTGACCTGACCAGGAATTGAACTTGGTTCATGGGTCGATGCTCAACCACTGAGCCACTGTGGCCAGGGGCTCGGTTGTTCTTTAGGCGATTGGCTTTTCCACTGCTGCCCTTGAGCTCGAACTCTCCATTGTGGAGCAGAGCCCAGCCTCTGTCCTTCACCCTACACTGTGGAGCTGTTCGCTGCTCTCAGCGGTGCTGATAGGTTGGGAGGAAATAAAGGGCTTTTACTACGGCATCCACCCCCAGAGAGCTCAGGATTTCTCTGGAAAGACAACATACCAACATAAGCATGCAATACATTCTGAACTTACTGTGGGTGTTAATAAGTCCCCACATTTATCACGGATTGAGCAAGAGCTATGTTGGAAGGCCTCTTACATACATCATACTCCATCCTTCTTTCTTAATCATTTTCAACCCTTCAATTATGGTTGACATACAATATGTTATTAGTTTCAGGTGTACACCCCAGCGGTTAGACAGCATCTAGCTTCCTACATGATCGCCCCGACGCATCTCCTCCATCTGTCGCCATCCACACTGACTGGGCTATGACGGGCTCTGCTTCCGAAGCTGTGCTGTGTGGGACCGGCCACTGTTCTGTAACAACCCGTCTGTACTTGGGGATCCCCTTCACCTTTTTCACCCATTCCCCCAATCATTTCTTACAAAGTTAGCACTTACTACCCCAAGTTTAAGAAAGAAGGGTCAAGGGTCAGGGAGGTTAGGTGACTTGCCAAATTACAGACATAGGATAGGACTTGGGGAGCTTGAACAAGGTCTGCTTAGATCCAGATTCTGTGCTCTACCCCATATGCCATGTTTTCTATACGTAAAATGTGTTTTACTGGCAAAAAAAGTCATCCATTGGTATTTATATCCTTTGATATCATCACCAGAATTTTTGGCCTCTCCTCAAAGACAAAATATATTAGGAAATGAGATGAAATGGTAGTGTTAAATTGTTTTGAGACTTCCAAATTCCCGTTGCTTTGGAAATCATTTTGCACAACTCAAATATTTTATCTGTATAACACTCAAGGTTTTCCAGATTAAATTCTTTGCTTTGTCTCCATAGAGTACTAGTTAATTATTCTGTACTGTTCCTTCCCAGTAAGTCTCTTAATTTCCTTTGTAATGTATATTTAAATAATTGGTCTTCTAAGTGAAGTCACAATTATAATAAGAAAAATGTCCTCCCATAACACACACACACACACACACACACACACACACACAGGAAATGATTAAAATCCTCACTTAATCTTTTGTTATAGTAGTATTCAAAAGTCACAATGCCATTGTAGATTTGCTGTTACCTCATTGTTTGATTGCTTCTGAAAAAGGGTCTTAATCAAGTTACGTTAGAGATTCTGTTTCAAATCTGCAAGACATCATTTGTGATCACTGGAAACAACTTTAACCAAAACTGCAGAGAACAGCTTCCCGTCAAAATTCCAAGCAGCCTGCATATGTTAGCCCTTCCGGCCGCATTCCGCAGTGCACTCGGGCTGGTCATGAGCCAGTGCCTCACCCCCACCCATTTCCTTAGCATTTAACGCGTCACTCGAAATCAGAAAGGCAGCAAAAGTTTGAGAAGGTTGCAAAAGATCGAATCCCCTGGAAAAAAACATACAAAACACAAACAAGCATGTGACTGGATGACATAGAAGAGCTATCGTTCCCCCTTCCAGTCCAATATTGGTGACCCTCTATCGGGGACTGTGTTTCAGAAATTTCCTTTCCATGAGGTCTCAAAGATGGGAGCCCCCAGAACGGACACGGAGCAAGCTTTGCAGTGCGCGTGGGAAGAGAGACTTAGTTAGGACACATCGGGGAGATTTCCTTCTTCAAGGAAGAGTGAGTGGGTCAAGATGGCCCCTGAGATGCACTGTTGGAAGCTGAAGTGGCCCAGGTCACCTGCCCTCGACAGGACACAGGACGCACAGCGCACCCTCTATCCTGACGTCACTGTGTAGGTCCTCATACGTAAGCTTACAAGAACCAGAGGGTCCTCATTCACAAACAAGCCCTCCATCACGTAGCCACACCGGACCGAGCCTGCTCTGCATCTGGGAAGAGCAGGCTCGCCTGGCGGCACTATTTCAGTACCTTTGTCCCCCAACTTCTCTTGTCCCTGAATGACACGTTGATCAATCTCCATGGGCCACTCAACACACACTCAATTACACTCTTAAAAGCTGTCGCATTGACATTTCCTCCCATTGAACAAAACGATTACTTTGTCAAATGCGCACCAGCCCCGTGGGTTTGTGGGCCTGTAATTGCGTGGCGCCTGGGGAGTTGCTGGGTGTGTGTGTCCCTGAGTGAACAGGATGCTCAGCAGAGGTAAATGCCACGCAGCCAGTGGGAGCGATTCGAGGGGAGGGAAGGGGAGGCGTGAATGAAACACCCGAGGTGAAAACATGCGCCTGTAATTGAGTGTGGACAGAGACATGTGTGCTGAAAGGAAGATGTTAACAGAAACAACAGCCCTGCGTGTGCAAGGCATGAACATGTTATCCTGGAGACGCGGTCGCTGTAGCTGACGATGAGCAGTTTTGAGTGTGCGAAGGAGAGTGACCTGAGGGCCCAGCTCAGCCTTCTCCCCACCCTTGGACTGTTTCCTCTGCCTGGGGCAAAGTCACCAAAGAGAACACCCTGAGAGGCTGTTCCTTCCCAGGCTCCCCAGCCAAGGCGGGTAACAAAACGGCCATCCGGGCTCAGGCAGAGGGCCTGGCTGTCATCACAGACCCCGGCAGGCAGTCCCAGGTGCTACCAGCCACACACAGACACACATCCGCCGGCAAGAACGTGGGGAGACCACACCGATGTGCCCCCAACGGTGACTCTAGACTGAGAGACCCGCCTTCTTGAACAGCAGGGGAGGGGGTGTTGGAATCCTCCAGCTGCCGAGTCTGACGCGTCCCCGTGGAACTCTACCCTGCCACCTGCACGTACCGCCTTAGCGACCGAACGGTGCAATGGGAACACGGAACAGTGTCCCCATCCTTCCCGTGTAATTGGGGAGAGCGTTTTCTCACACCACGGCTGTTCCAGGGAGTTGAGACGCTATCACACTCAAGTCCATGAGACCTCCTTCTTCAGAGTCGAACAGAAAGTCAGAGGGAAAAAAAAAATACTTTCTTTTTCAACAGGCACCAATAATTCAAAGACGGAGAAGCAGAAGGAAAGCTGGCGACCGGCACAGGAATGTCTTCGTGTCCTATGATTGTACGAAGACTTTCCAATGAGCTTAATTAAAGAAACATGGACAAAAATATCGCAAAGTCACTCTCATCCGGCCACTGGTGTTGGGAGAAAATGATTAATAAGAAATTCTCTTTCATAAGCCACTTCACAGTGTAATACATTATCCGCAGTTATGTTTCAAGTGGCAGATACTAAGAATCTGTCTCCTTTCCTCAAAGTTTAAAAGTGCTCATGAAAATGAACCTGAAATAAGTAGGAAAATGAAAGAAACATGTTTAGGCCAAGATAAAACCGCAAGGGAGTTCAGTCTAAAACAGTCATGCTCTAAGTTTGCAAGGAAGACAGAATGAGTATTAGATCACATTAAACAGAGGACCTATGTCATTAGAGTGGAAGGTAACACATGTAAAATACCTACAGAGCTCCCAGCACATAGTAGGTGCTCAATGAATTCTCTCTCTCTCCCTCTCTCCCCCAATATTACCTGGCCTTACTATCCTAATATGCAACCATATTAAAGGTTAGTTTAAAAATCATGGTGTTAGTGCCTGGCTGCCATGGCTCAGTGGCTGATCGTCCGCCTATGAACCAGGAGGTCCGAGTTCAATTCCCAGTCAGGCCACATGCCTGGGTTGTGGGCTTCATCCCCGGGGCGGGAGGAGGTGCAGGCGGCCGCTGATCAATTATTCTCTCTCATCATTGATGTTCCTATCTCTCCCTCCCCCTTCATCTCTAAAATCAATAAAAAAATAAATAGAATAAAATAAAAAACGGCATTGGTAATTACTCTTCCCCCTCAGCAAGTGTGAGCTTTGTGATAAATCACACAGGAAGCTGCATCGTGCTTCACTCCCCTAATGGGCAGCCTGAGGCACAGACATCTCCTCTTCCGGCAGCAACATCTGGGGACCAGCATTTCAGAGCCCAGACACACGGCAGGCGTGCTGTCGCGTGCTGTAATCATAGCGGTGAGCCGCATGTGAACGTGTGCCATCGCGGGCTCCGGGAAAGACAGATTTGCTTCTTTGAGTCGTAAAGACCCTACAAAGGGAGCTATGAAACGGGCTGTGCGGTGGAATCCCCATTTCGGCCAGTGTGGTCTTTCATGAGGGCCACTGTCAAGATCGGGACAGGTGAGGATGTGTACCTGCCCGGGTCCTCGTCTCTGTAATTCTCAGGTGCATAACGCACTCCTCCCCAGCGCCCGTGCCCAGGCAGGTAGAGATGGGGGTCTTTCCTCCTGTCCTGCTCTGCTTTGGGCATCTCTGTGGACAAGGGCAGCACTTCTGGGAGGGGGCGCTCTCAGCAGGCTCTTCGGGGGGCAAGACCCAGGCCCCCTTGACCCAGGCCAGGGAGCTGTTGGCTGTTGCTAACCTTTGTGTTGCGTAGGTACGTCTTTGTTTGTTATGTTTTGTTTTTAAATATATTTTTATTGATTGCAGAGAGGCAGAGAGAGAAACGTCAGTGCTGAGAGAGAATCATTGATCAGCTGCCTCCTGCAAGCCCCCTAACTAGGGATGGAGCCCACAACTGGGCAGGTGTCCTGACTGTGAATCAAACCATGGCCTCCTGGTTCATAGGTCAGTGCTCAACCACTGAGCCCTACCAGTCGGGCTATTGTTGTAGGAACATCTATTACGGGCAGTTGATCGAAGAGGATGCTTGTGCTCACTTCAGGATGCAGCCTGGACAGTGTTCGGGGCCATTGTTTCATGGAGAAAATTGCTTTGGGCTTAACATTGTTGTGACTTACGACACCACGTCCAGTCGGGGGACTTACCCTAAGATACAAAGCTACCCAAACTGCATCCGTATAACTTCCCAATCTACTTTTCAAATCCCAGGACCCTGAAAAACAGAATAAATCAAAGGCCTAGCGCGGAAGCTTAAGAATGTCAGAAGACGTCGGGAAGTAACGTGGATCTTTTCCAAAAATATTCTTTCCTCTGTTCTCTCTCTCTCCTTCACCCCCTCTCTTCCTCTCCCTCTCTCTTTCAGTCCCTCCTCTCTCTCTTTCCTCCTCCTCCTCTCCATGTCTCCCTCCACCCTTCCTCCAAGGTAGGAAGTTGTGAAAGGGGCGACAGCAATCTGCATTTCTCTGGTGAAGTTTCTGCAAACGAAGGTTTGGAAACCACTTGGAGTGAAGTTGTTGCATAAATACGTCCTCTCTTATGTCCCAAGGGAAACAGAGGCCGGAGGCGCCCATGCTCTGGGTCTTAGAAGTTTGGGGAGTCGCTTCTCTTGGATCTGAGAGACTGACTGTGAACTCAAATCTCTCATTTAGGCAAATCTGATGGCAAATTTTAGCTGGACAATCGAAAAGGAATCTTTCTATTTCGGTCAGATCTTCCTGAGTGCTGAGTCTTCATAAATGCCCCTATAACTGAGACTGATCTTCGGGATGGTTAGATGAGTTAACCATGACTGCCTAACTGAAAAGTTATATATGATATTGTTTTTATCCCAACCACGTAATAGTTACAAAATTCAGTTATCCTCAGATGAGTATGTCTGAAATAAAATAATTATCATAGTTCTTGTTATAGTTGCCATTTTAAACAGATAGTATGTGCCAGATACTTAATATTAATAGAATCTCCACAATAAGACCATGATCAATATTATGGTCTCTATATTCAGATGAGAAATGGAAGTCTATAGCATTTGAATAACAGGCCTATGGTCTCCAATTTAGCAACTTGCTTAGCAGCAATTTGAGTCCTGTCCTATCTCTTTAATAACTTTTCCTCTTTTATCATGTGGAAATTTCCATAATGATCATACCAAAGTCCCCACAAGAGCTAGTCTACATTACAAGTATCTAGTGATGAAGAAAACTTCATATATACAAATATGAGACATTTTATTACAAGGGGAGACTCAAACCCTGAGTAAATATTGACAGAGAACTTCATTGGTGCCAAAGGTCACCAGGAAATACAACGTATAAGCTTTGGGCTGAACGTTTTCCAGTTCATTCGCCATTGATCTGGGTTAATATGCGGTTGGCCTTGTGGACAATGGTGTGCCTTTGTGAAGGAATGAAGTGGTGTTGATAGTACGAGTCCAAAGGAATTGGACAGTCACATGGCGTGTGTACTGATAAATGCTCAACCAGGAGTCTCTATGGGTGGGCAGGGAAGGAGGGGCCTGGTCTGTTGCACTGCCAATGCCCCTGGTGTAAACACGCCTCTTGTGACCTATTTCCAGTCCACAGTGTGACGCTGCTGAGCACGGAGCTGGGAACAGGTTCGGGTCATGCCCGAGCCGGCTCTTGCCCACCCCTGGGCAGTTGCTGAGCTCACAATACTTGTTTATTAAATTAAAGCTTGAACACCTCGCCGGCCTTGAGGTTGGGCATTTCCGTGGTGGGACTCGAGGGAACGTGGGCCTTGCTATGCCAGGTGTTACAGCTGACTAATCGCAGTGCACTGTGGAGCATTTCGTTAGCCCCCAGAACCTAAACAAACCTGCTAGTTAGAAAGAATCTGTTTGAGAAGTGTGTCCTTCCTTCCACCAGGTAGTGTTGGCACCAGTTCCCAGCTGTCATTGTCTTGGACCCTGAGCTCTGGGCCCAGATGTTTTGCTCTTTCTTTTCTCCTCTTACAACACGATATGGCTGGGCTCCCGAGAGCCAGGCCCAGGGAGGGCAGGGAAGGCGAAGTAGCCACCAGCACGGCTCAGCGAAACAAACACTCACTCAATCAGAGCGTGATCCGTGGGCTTCCACGGGTCCACGCCTCCCAGTGAGGAATGTGTTCGGAGTGGGCGGTGGGGAGTGATGAGTGGGTCTAACGTCTAACAGACCAAACTGTGCAAAGCTGTGGCGATGTCTCATAAACATAGCACTTCAGACCCAAGTGTCACTCCATTGTGCTGTAATGAAGCATCAGTGGTCTTTGTATTATTTAGTAACAACAACAAGAAGGGTCGCATCTGAGCAGACCCGGGGCAGGAGTGTCGGGTCCTCTGACACCTGGAAGGCCCTGCCCACCCTCTCCCACACGAATGATCTGTCCATGACCCCCTGCTCCCTCCCCAGACACTGGCCATCCCCTCACATTGCCTGCAGTCTCAGCCCAGTAAGGAGCCCACAGCTTGTGGCCTCTGCTGTCCCCTCCCAGGCTGGGCCCCCCAGGCTCCCCTTTCTCCACACACTGGGGACGCCGACTGGTTCACCATCCCCTTCAGTTTTTCTCTGTTTTCCACAATTTAAAACTAGTTTCCCACAACCTCACTACCTCTGGGTTTAACCCCTTGTAGGCCACAAGAGTCCATAGACACACGCGGGGGACCTTCCCCACATGCCACACGCATCTATATAAAAAACAAAAAAGAAAAGGTTTTCCCTCAATGGCAGCCCCGACCAACTTCAAAATCGCTTTTCATGAGAATTTTCAGCTGAAGATATTCAAGAACACCCGAATTGTGAGTAATGTATGTATTTTTATAATATTCATTGCAAATTGATTTTTTAGATTAGAGTCAAAATATCGTGGTGCGTGGGGATGGCTTCCGTTTTGGACGCGTGGTAGTTACCGGGTTAAAATAAGCCTCCAACATGTTAGATTCCCACATTCTCACTTGTCTTAAAAGAGAAAAATAGGGGGAGAGAAACCAAGATGGTGGCGTAGGTAAATGCCCGGACTCGCCACCTCCCACAGCCACAGGAAAATTACAACTAAAACACAGAACAACCATCACCCAGAACCACCAGAATCTCCACACAGAAGTCCTCCAGCTGGAGAGGTGAGGAGAAAGCACACTGAGACCATAGGAGGCGCGGAGGCGCGGAACGGGTGGCCCGGCACCCACGTGGCCCGGCACCCACGTGGCCCGGCACCCACATGGCTGCTTTTTCAATCTGGAGGGAGATCTCCTCTGCGGAGGCCACCAGAGGAGCCCCACACCAGCCCCCCAGCCCAGGGCCCCAGAGCTGGGAAAAGAAGTCCCCATAACTATGGGCTGTAAAAACCAGTGCAGATTGGGGCTCAGTGACAGAGGCTGCTGGAGACCCAGCTGTTCTCTAAAGGCTGACACCAGGAACTGAACTTACAAGGTCCTGCTTCCTCTGGGCTCCAGCACCAGGGTGAGGCTCTGAGGGACACATTTGTCTGGTGTCAGGGGAGGAAGTTGGGGGCAGCTTTCTCCCAGACAGAGGTACTTACCACGGGGCTCATTGTTCCTGTGACTGGCAACCATTTCTGTTTGCCGGCCCTGGTGATTCCTTAAGATCCCGCCTCATCCAATTTACAACCCCGCCCACCAGCACTGCTTGCAGCAGCTTTTGCGTATGAATGGCCTGTCCTTGAAGATCTCAGAACAAGCTGCAGCTGGGTCAGGGAGCCCAAAACCTATCTATAAAAGGCCCAAGACCCAGCACCAGCCTGCCTTTCTTTATAGCTGGGCCTCCTCCAGGCACTTCCAACCCCAATACAAAGAGGAGGAATCTGTAGATCTCTTTGTAGCAACCTGCTGGGTGGCCCCAGGCAGTGGCTGACTTCGCACCTCCCTGGAGACCCAAGAGCCAGTGTACCCAGTGGTCAGTGTCAGACCACACCAGATTACAATTCTTCACATCCATAAGCAACACACTCAAGGGGCAGACTCAAGCACCAACCTCCCCCCCCCCCCCAAGCAAGGCCTGCTTCATGGGGTGTATCCTGCATAGCAGCTCTCCCACTGTAGTCGCAGCTGAGCTTCACAGCCAATTGGCCTGGAGGTCAATTTCTCCCAGTGACACCAATAGCAATCAAGTCTCAACTACAACAAGACTGTACTCACAGCCCAGGAGACAGTGGCAAGAAATATTCAAAGGGATGAAAAGCAAGGACCTACAACCAAGATTACTCTACCCAGCAAAGCTCTCATTTAGAATTGAAGGTCAGATAAAGAGCTTCCCAGACAAGAAAAAGCTAAAGGAGTTCATCACCACCAAACCTGTATTACATGAAATGCTGAAGGGTAGTCTTTAAGAGGAAGAAGCAAAAGATAAAAATATAAACAACAAAATGTCAACAAATACATACCTATCAACAATTGAACCTAAAAATAAAAATAAATAAGAAATCTAATGAACAGTATAAATTGATAAATAGAATAGAATCAGAGGCATGGAAATGGAACAGACTGTGATTCTCAGAGAAAAACGAAGATCTTACATGCATATATGCATTACCTGTGGACACAGACAATAGGGTGGCTAAGGTCTGGGGCGGGGCATGAACCCGGTGGAGGGAGGCAAGGGCGGGGGGGGGTGGGGTGGGGTGGTGGTGAGGAACATCTGTAATAATCTCAACAATAAAGATTAAAAAATACATATATCCATATATATATGTATGTATATTCATATAGAGATACAGAGCAAGATAGGTGATATCTAGTCCTATATTTCCTTTATTTCAGCTTTGCTGTTAGGATTTGGTTTAGGTATTTAAACATACACATTTTGGATTTAAAAAAAAAAACAAAACTAATACCCAATTGTTTTTCATCATCATCATCATCCTTAATGTAAATCAAACTAAACCCATCATGGGACATTTCTCAGGTCACAAATCGTCCATTCTAAACGCATCCAAAACTGAATGCGAAGCAATTAACATGTCCATCACATGGACAGATTTTAAACAATGATTGTGGATAGAGTATTTGAAATCCTCTTGGTGGTTTCCTTCGAAAATACTTTAGAAAAATCCTAGGAATTCTAAGTAAAGTAAAAGTGCTTTTAAATAGAAAGGAAACAATTAAAAATTAGTTGATATAGTTAAAAATCCTCTCCCCAGCCTCCTGGATTATTATTATTACTTTTACAAAGAAGAGGTGAGGGGTGCGATAAGCAAGCAACCGCCATTTTTGTTTGACAGTGAAATTACTGTTTATGTGCTTGTTCATCGAAAAGCAATTTTCAGGCCTAAACTAATGGTAACATATGAACTTATTCAGAATGACTGTTGAGGGTTTATATCCGATTTTGGTTCCCAGCACTCCTTTCTCACAGCAGCCCCTCCCCCCCAACACACACACACCAGGGCACCAGGGTGTCCTTGGGACACAATGACCTGCTCTCTAATTAGAACATGTGGTTGCAGTCAGAATTGGAAAACAACTATGGTTACACTCTAGATGTGAAAGATGTTCTAAATCGTGTGCTCCAACTTGCCCCTATGGTGTGCAGAAAAGAGAGAACAGAGAATAAATGAAACCTTTGGTCTCACTATTTCTATGTGGCTGCTGTTTTGTTCTTGGTCTTCCCCAGGGTCAGGAAGGGGTGTGGCCTCAGTGACCCACAGGTCGCCTTTCTGCTGCCTTGGCTGAACCAGGAAAAAGACCCACTGCTTCCAAATTCAGGCCTGCCCCCGAGCCTGGTGGTTGCTGAGGACCCGCCTGTATTGTGAGAAAGAGGTGGCTTTTCCTCGGGCCTCCTATGAGGTCGGGTGTGGTTGGTTTCTGTTCCGTTGTGTAGGTGCTGCCTTCCTCTGGAAACCTGTGAGGGAGGTTCCACACGACCACGAGGACACGAGGCTCTGGGAGAACTTAGACGCAGACGGAGTTGTGTGGTAAAGGTGTGTCGAGGAGGGCTGAGCTTCGCCAGCGCGTCTGAAGCCAGTGAGACGTTGGGAGACACCTTGTTTAAAATGTCAGATGACGCACGCCTGCGGGGGAACAGATTTTGAAATATCAGGATTAAAGTTCATTTCAGAATACATTATCACCCTTAAAACAAGAGTGTGAGGCACCAGACATAGGGATGCGCAAGTAATAAGAGGCCATGTCTACCCCATGGACGAAACCCTAGTGCCAGGGGTTTCCGGTGAAAACTCACTCTCTGGAAACTCTCACTCAAATCGCTTTGGCACCTGCTGTCCTGGACAGAGAGGTGGGAAGCCTCCAGGGTTGCCATGGTGCCTGATTCTACATCAACATCTCCCACTAAACCCCGCCCAGGGAGGCGTGGCCCAAGGACTGCGGTTACCCCTCCCCCTGTGTCTGCAGAAAGTCCTTCCTTTCCAGGGGGCTCAGAGGCGCTCCAGCCTTTTGATCTAAGGTCACCTTTTCCTCCACGTGAATAGAAAATGTGTATTTTCACGGCCGGAGACTCACTCCCCCCAGCCGAGAGGACAGCTCCCTGTCCCGGGTTTCTGACAGCGAACCTGTACCCCAGGTAATTCATCAGGGGAGCCCGCACACCTGGCCAGGCTCGCAGGACCCCTTGAAGCCTCCTGCCTCTGCCATCCTGGCCACCCCACACGGGTGGCGTTGGGCGCGCTGAGCTAAAGGAATATTGTTCGTGCAGCAAACCCTGGCCGCCCCAGGCGAGTGCGCATGCCCGCTGCACCTGTGGGTCTCATGCTCATTCGTCCCCATAAAGCTAATGGTGGCATCTCAGCGGTGCTTCCTGGGGGGCGGCGGCTGTTTGCCTGCTGAGGACTGAAACCAGGACCCGCGCTGTTTTGTTCTCTGGCTTCATTGTCTGTCTTTGTTTCTATTTTTCCTGGAAGCAAATGGCTCCTTTCAAGATGCCGCTCTTTCCGCCAGAAATAAAGCGCCTGCTTTATGGCCCTTTTCCTGGTTTCTGAGGGAGAGTAACACAGTAAGAGCCAGCCGTCTGCTCAGTGACAGCTGTCCCAAACCCAGGAGTGGCCGTGACCACAGAATCTCTCTGTTTGGTAGGAAATCGCAGGCAGGGGACAGGGGCAGGCAAGGCTCGGTGAGGTCAGGCATGTTTCCACTTTATTGGCCTGTTTCTCACGGTTGCAAATACCAGTGAGTCGTCAGCGCTTCGCCCGGGAGGGAGCAGGCAGGCCCAGCCCCGTGGGTTTCCTCTCGGGCAGCGAAAGCACCTTCCCTGGGCGCCTCCCTCCCACTCCACCCACCACAACTGTGCCACGTGGCCAACCCCAGCTCCACGCGGGGAAACCGTGGATCCAGCAGAGGAAAGTAGAGCAGACACCTGGGCTAGAAGCTGTGGCCCGTTTCTCCTTGGGGCGGTTCACCTGGCCACTCCTAAGGCAGCCCTGCACCTGCCTGAGGAAGACGCGGGGTGGGGTGGTGGGGGAGAAGGGGGTGCTTGGGAGAGAGCGCCCCTTCCCCACACACCTGCCTGCCCTACTTGCACCTTGCTGATGCTTGTCAAGGACTCGAGATGCCTCCATTGCCTTTGGGGTAATATCCTCCCACCAGAACAACTTTCTGTCAATGAAAAGCAAAAGTCTGTGTCCCACAGTAAACTTCGCAATCTTTTAACTGATAAAATGCAGGTTTTTAACTTTTAAGAAGAACAGTGGGTACAGGAAAGGAGGCTTAAATCACTCATCTTCAGGGACAGTACAGGAAAGCCATGAGCTTAACCTCGGGCCCGCAGGTGGCTGCCATCAAGGGGACAAGAGGTGACAAGTGTTAGTGAGGCTGTGGGGACAGGAGGACCCTTAGGCATTGCAGGCAGGGATGTAAGCTGGTTCAGTGGCCGTGGATAACAGCATGGCCCCGACCGGGTTGGCTCAGTGGATAGAGCATCGGCCCGCGGACTGAAGGGTCCTGGGTTCCATTCTGGTTAACAGCACGTATTTCCATTGCAGGTTCCTGGGCCCTGGTTGGGGTGTGTGCAGGAGGCAACCAGTTGATGTGTCTCTCTCACATCGACGTTTCTTTCGGTCTCTCCTTCTCCCTTCCACTCTCTCTAAAAATCAATGGGAAAATATCCTTGGGTGGGGGTTAACCAAAAACAAGACAACAAAACAAAAAGCTGTATGGAGTTTTCTCAAAAGCATCGAAACTAGAACGACCACTTCTGGGTCCAGTCACGTGTCTCCTAACCGCACGAACATGTGAGAGATGCATTGTTACTGCCTTGGTCATTTTGTGCACATCACAGAGCCTCGGGTACAGCCTCCTGTACACCCGGGCACTGCACACCCGGGCACTGCACATCCGGACACTGCACACCTAGGCTACATGGTACAGCAAGTTGCTCTTGGGCTACAGGTCTGTGCAGCGTGTTACTGCACAAAACAACATGAGACTGAATGGAACACGAGGGAGAATGAGGCTACCCGGGGACATGGGAAGCAGGAGACGCACGAGGCTGCTGCCAGCAAGTTGGAAACTCGTCATTCCAGAACCGTGGGCAGCTGGCCGCAAGCTCCATGCTGCGGATAATAACGGAATAATAGCCCGAGCAGTTTCCCAGCCTCTGCCTTTCATGGGACCGCACCTGCATGCTTGTAGGATCTGAAAGATGCTTTTCCACTGCATCCTAGAAAAACGATGGCTCAGCCACACGGGGTCGCCCAGTGCGCCAGCAAGGGCGCGGAGGCCCGCTCTCCTCCGGCCTCCCGCAGGGTGCGGCTGCGAGCACTGTCCTGAAGTTGTGTGCAAGGTTAGAGATGACTCAGAATGTGCATTTCAGATGAGGGTGTCCACTGTAAAGGTTAGGAGGCAAGATTAGAAAGAGCTTCTTAAATTAGCCTTTTTTTCTCCCAGCAGGTTACAGGTTGAACGGACTGAATGTAAAGTAACACATTTCCAGGTATAATGTAAGCTCTCCAAGGTTACAGAAAGTAGATTCTATAAAACCACACCTGAGGGCACCGTATTTCTCCCAGGACAATTGTAACAGGAAGGCCTGTTGGCAGAAACCCAGCCACAGTGGGGGGGGGGGGGGGGGGGGGGGGGGGGGGGGGGGGGGGGGGGGGGGGGGGGGGGGGGGGGGGGGGGGGGGGGTAGAGGATGGATGGGGAGAGCACTCCCAGGCTCAGCCGGTGGGCGGTGGGTGAGGTGCCCGGGAAGGCACTGCCTCCATCGCCACGGGGCCTGCAAGTGGTACCAGCTATTTGTGGTGAGAGAAGAAAGAGGAAACCATCAGGGCATTGCAAGCATCTTCCACATAATATGTGGCCTTTTTCCCAAGAAATGGGCCAGAGAAAGAAAATACCTTTTCACACGACCAGACAAGACGTGTGCACCTTGCGGTCGAAACCCTAATGGACACAGCGCTATGATGTCACACGGATGACAGACACCTGCGGAGCCTCGGAGTCCTCCATAGAACAGGGCAGATTCCTTGCTAGGCCAGTGTGGCTCAGTGATCGACCATCCAGCTATGAACCAGAAGGTCATAGTTCAATTCCAGGTCAGGGCACATGCCAGGGTTTCCAGCCTTGATCCCCAATGGGGGGCGTGCAGGAGGCAGCCGCTCCATGATTCTCTCTCATCACTGATGTTTCTCTCTCTCTCCCTCTCCTGTCTTCTCTGAAATCCGTAAAAACAGATTAAAAAAAAAACAAAAACCAGAGAATTGCTGTACTGGTCTCTCCGCAGGAGTCGGGGGTGAGTGGATTGCTGCAGACCCATCCAATCGCCGGTTCTCAGTGGACGTGAGCTGCTGGGAGCGCTGGGCCTCACGGGCCTGAGTGCTGGCGCCAGTTCCCTCTCCTGGCCCAGCTCCATGTGACCAGCTCCTGTGCTCCACCAGGTGCTGCTGCACTGCCAGCCCAGAAAAACCCAAAGACCCCTGAGCACACCCCAGAGGCACCTCTGCCCCCCACCCCCAGGGGACTCCCTGTGCACATGACCGCCTGCAGCCCAGAGTCTGCAACAGGCCTCCTCCCTAAGCTGCTCTCCTGCCTGGGCTTCCTCGTGAGCCCCGTGTCTGCGGGGCTCTGTGCACGTCCAGAGCAGCTCTGTGGATGCTGAACACCGGCCGAGCAGAGGTGAGAGCAAGGACACCTGTGTCTTGTTAAGATAACAGGAAGAGACTGCTCTCTCTCTCTCTCTCTCTCTCTCTCTCTCTCTCTCTCTCTCTCTCTCTCTCTCTCTCCCCCTCCCTCCCTCCCTCCCTCTCTCCTTCCCTCCCTCCTTGGTGAGAATTCAAGGAGATATTGTCCTAAAAGCCCCTGGTGTGAAGTAGGGGTTTGGTGAATATTTGTTCAATGTGAAGCTGTGATTCCAAAACCTCAGCATTTACCCCCCAAACCTTTATTTTTTCAGTGAAATAACCCTTTCCTGTATGTTGTTCCCCGCAGCTGAGGTCAGAGAACTTCTCTGGGGTCAAATCCCCCCTCCCCTACCCCCACCCCGCCCCTGTGGCAGGGCTCCAAGGTCACCTTGGGCTTTTGAAAGGGCTGCAGGTCTGTCCCCTCATGCACTCACCACTGGACTCGCCTGGGAGGAAGGGAAACCTGGGGAGACACAAAAACACAGAGGGGCCCAAACCAGGCAGGAGACGGGCAACGCGCCCTCCCCAGCGCCCCGGTGGAAACCCTTTTTCATTTTCCTGTAGCCACATGCAAACAGCAGGAACAGCTAGCGCTCACTGCCACGGGCTTTGCCGGCCTCAGTATGTCCAACACGTTATTTAAAAGTAAAAGCTTAGTGCGGGGTTTACACCCTTTTCCTGGGGCTGCGGCTCCCAGGTCCTGTGCGTTGTGCTCGGCGCCCAGGAGGGAGATGGAAGCCACCGGCCTCCCGCCCAGGCCTGCGTGCTCACCCGCTTCACACGCTCGCTGTTTCCGTTGTTTTGCTGGGAAAACGGCTGGAAGAGAAAAGTAAAAAAAATAAATAAATAAAGCCATGGAAGCGGGATCTGCGGTGGCGTCGGCTTCGGAGCCAGCAGCGCATTCGGCCGGCGCCCCCTGCCGGCCGCGAGCGGACTAACCGGGGAAAGGCAGGTTCTGCCCACGTTGCCTTTTCCTTTATTTTCCAGGTGCTGGTCCCTGTGGACTCGGGGGTCCGTACACCCGCCCTGGCCGGCAGCACGCGGGTCAGCGTCCACTGGACGCCCCTCTCACCGGATGAAGCAGCCTTTCATCTGGAGCCGGTGGCAGGCGGATGGGAAAAGCAAAGCAAATAAAGACACGACTGTGTCCCACTCAGCACATCCACACCGGCCTCCTCACGTCCAGGTCACAGTGTGAGGTTTAAACAGGACGAGGGCCTTTGTAAATGATTATTATTGACTTCAAGAGGAAGGGGGAGGGGGAGAGAGACAGAAACACCGATGATGAGCCGGCCCCGGCCGGGCAGGACCAGGACTTTCAGCCGGAGCCTGACTGTGTCTTGGGAAGGAGACTGGGGTTTCCAGGGACCGGCTGCCCCTGCTCCACGGAGGGGCGCTGTGCATGCCTGCACCCCCAGGTCCCCGTCTCCCAGATGAATTTGGGGGACACGCACTCAGTCCGCAAACGGATCAGAACTCGGTTCCAGAAGCCGCTGGTGTCTGCCCACCATCCTCATCAGGTTGCAGAAGCCACGATGGCCCACAGAGGCGTCCACGTGCTGGCAGATGAGAGCCTTGCTCAGTAGGACAGTGGGCTCTTGTCCCTGGTGCTGGCCCCAGCGCCCTGACACCATGATGTGAGCCCGTCTCCTGTGTCCGAGCTGTCACAGGCCTGAGGGCCTTCTCACACGTCAGAGCTGACGCAGGGACCCCCGGGAAAGCTGTGCTCTGGAGCCCAGCTGGGAACAGACTTTCAATACCCATCAGCTCCAGTTGGTGTGGCTCAGTGGACAGAGCGTTGGCCTGCGGACTGAGGGGTCCCGGGTTCGATTCCGGTCAAGGGCACATGCCTGGGTTGCAGACTCAGTCCCCAGTAGGGGGCCTGCAGGAGGCAGCCAATCCATGATTCTCTCTCAGCATTTCTATCTCTCTCTCCCTCTTCCCTCCTCTCTCTAAAATCAGTAGAAACATATATTTTTAGAGGGCAGGGAATGTTCATGTCCTAGCATATGCTATCGCTTCAGGGATCTTTCCACTATATCATGAATTTCCAGGTTACAAAACATTGTTGTTTTTAATCGTACAATCATGATTCATCTTGAGAAAGTATTTTTACGTCTCTGAGGACTTCTCTCTCTCAAAACAGGAGTGCCCTGGCCCTCCGCCCTGTGCCTGCAAAGTGGGAACGGTAATTAGGCAGGAAATGGAAAACGGAGCGCGGATTTGAGGGATATTACAATATGTGCGCTTATTACAACCCTGCGAGAGCCTGTTTCTCTTAGTCAGACCTGGCCTTGGACCGAGTTTAATTTCCATCGCTTGGGGGAGGTCACATGGTTAATGAAATCGCTGAGGCCTATGCAAAACGAGTAGGTTTTGTCTTCATTTACGTGACCCCGAAGCCAGAGGGCGAGGGGGGCAGTTGGGGGAGGAGAGCACAGAGCACAGCAGCCCTAGCAGCCGCCGGCCAAGGGCAGGGTCTGTCTGACCTTGAATCAGGTAGGCAAGGGCCAGGTAACGACTTCGATGCGCGTGCACTCGCCCTGTAGAAATGTTGCCTGAGTCAGCGAGGGAGACATGGCTGCACACACTCGGGTTGTGGAAGCAGGGGGCTCGCATCCTCGGTCATTCCCTCACGCAGAGGATTCGCTGTGACTGGCTGCTTGGGGCAGAGCTAACGGGCACGGCTGGCCCCTGTTTGAAAACAGAAAGGGTCAGCATGTGGGGCATTTTCCTGTTAACCGGCGTTAGCTCACAATGTTAATAACGACGGTGGAGTGTCTTTTGTTGCAGGGAGGGCCTTAAAAACATAGGGAGACTGCCCTTCCCCTCAACGTGCCCCTGGGGGAAGGCCACCCCCTCAGCATCTAACCCCAGAGGTGGGTAAGTCAGAAAGGAAACAGCCGCTTAGCCAGCCCCTTCGGAGCGAGACCAGCCCTATCAGAACCAGGGACTGAGCGCAAGGCTGACCCCAGCCTCTGACCCGCCTTGAGTTTGCAACACCAGGTTCAGTATAAGGGAATCTTCCTTCAACATGTAATTTAAATAGATGTCTATTGATTTCCAAGAGGAAAGGAGGAAGGGAGAGAGAGAGAAACATCCATGGTGAGAGAGAATCCCTGATGGGCTGCCTCCTGCACGCCCCACACTGGGCATCAAGCCTGCAACCCTGGCATGTGCCTTTGACCGGGAATGGAACTGTGACCTCTTGGTTCATAGGTCGATGCTCGACCACGCAGCCACCGTGGCCCCCAAGAGCCTTTTCTGTTTCCTGTGTCCACGGGGAAAGTTGTCTGCCGCTGGTGTGGTGCCAGCTGTCTTCAGAAGTGATGGATGGAAGTTAAAATGGAGCAGGAGAAAGGAGGCGGTGGGATGGTAATGCAGGGCTTTGGGTCCTGAGCCCAGACAAGACATTTATCGAAGAAAGAAAATGAGGCCCACAGTTTTCTGGGCGACGTCCGTGAAACAGGATAATAACAGAGGCCGATTCCAAAAACGATGCGCCCACTATCTAACAGCCGGTGGGCACGCACCGAGAGGCACGAGAGAAACATCCATTTGTTCCCACTAAATGCCAGTCAGCACGAGCATCCCTGCAGACGAACGGGGAGCAGCTTCCCGGCATCGACTGCGGCCCCCGGTGACCAGGCCCCCGTCTCACCTGCGGGTCAGCTCCCCTCCAAGGGACGCCTCACTCGGTAGCAGGCTGTTCGGTGTGACCACAGAGAGACCCCGGCACGAGGAATGAAATCACTCATTTCTGAGGTTCCCTCGCAGGAGTCAGGGCTCCTGGGGTGGACACTCTCTTTCTCCTTAGTCATTCACCCTAAATATAACCCTGATCCTAAGCTAACAGTAACCCCCTAGCCTAACACTAAATCTAACCATAACCCCACCCCTAACCCTCACCCTGACCCTAAGCCTCAGCCTAACCCAAATTTGAATGAATACTAACCCTAAACCTCACCATAAATCCCCTAATACTAATCCTAACCCTAACCTTAAATCTCTTAACCCTAACAGCCCCCTAAGTCTAACTCTAACACTAACCCTGACCCTGACACTGACACTGACGCTAACTCTATCCCAACCCTAACCCTAACCTGAATCCTAACCTACCCCAACCCTAAACCTAAATCTCCTAACCCTAACCCCTAATCTAACCCTAACCCTAATCCTAACTGAGAACCCGTGACCAGCACCTAAACCCAGGGCTGAGCAGCTGCCCCCACCAGCCTGGCTGGTGCAGCAGAAGGACAAGGCTGGTTACGAGAGAAACTTCCGATGACTCGCCCCACAACAGCTGACCCCCTCGTGAGCATCGCCAAGCAGGCCCCCCGCGGTCCTGCCCGATCCTGACCCTCAGCGTCTGTGAGGGAGAGCAGGTGCTCCTCATTTTACTTTAGGTTTCTACGTTTTGGGATAATGTTTTATGCAGCAAGAAACCACTCATTCACGATTTATTTTTAAAACCTTTGTTGAAAGCTTTACACAGATCCCCTCCCCCACCCCACCCCCCTGACCTCTCTAGCCCGCCCGCTCCCCACCCCAGGCCTTCCCCACCCTGTGGTCTGAGTCCAGGGGTGAAGCATGTCTGGTATAGACTCTATACATGCCCACATTCTGGATCTCATACGCCCCACCCACTCTCCCCTCCTCCCTCTGTGGCTCCACCCTCTGTCCCAGGCTCCCAGGTCTCTAAGAGGAGAAAAACAAACATTTTAAGACAGAACGCGGTGTAGTTGTTAGGACTGAACTCTGAACGAGGTGACATCCGAGACCGAAGCTGTGTGGGCAGAGGGGCCTTGAGGGCCGTCGCATCCGGCTGTGCGGGTTGTGCCCACACACGGCGACCCCCCTGCCCCTACGGACGGGAAGAGGCAGCAATGCCCTTCACACTGTTCTCCAAGCCGTGTGACCTGCTCGGAGCAGCTGCTGCTCAAATTCACACAAATGTTTCGCTCTTTTGCCAAGACCTGTGTCTGTGAGGCTGGTTCCCAGGGAGGAGGTGTCTTCCTGAGAAGCACAGAGGCCAGGAGGGCTCCCTGCCCGGCGGGCACCCCGGGATGCCAACCTTGGGGAGACCAGCCTTTAAGGAGATGCCTCCAACCTCATTCATTCGATGAGCACCCTTAGTTTATCCGCTTTCTCATCGGTAAGCTGAGAACCATTGCATCTGGATGATTAGGTTACAGCAAGAGGCACCGGAGCTGGTGTGTGTCCCACAGGCTGGGATAGAGTTTTCCTGCCCCTGTGACCCTGCCCGGTGCAGCAGAAGGACAAGGCTGGTTGTGGGAGAAACAAAAAGTCCGCCCAAGGAACCAACGTTCTCCTGATGCCGCCGTAATGGAAACCACAGGGGCCCCTACGGGGGTACGTCAGGAGCTGAATGTGGGTGAGCCTCCTGCTCCCAAATCCACCTGCAGGCGCCTAATCCTGATGCAAAGGCGCCTGCCCGTGAGGCTGTTAGGAGGGAACCAGGTCCCGGGGTGGGGCCCTGGCAAAGGGGATGAGTGCCCTGTTAGAAAGGGGCCAGGGAGCTCGCCATCTCTCCTGCTGCCAGGAGGTGCCTCAGCAAATGATGATGCCTCAGCAAATGATGCCGCCTGCAACTTGGAATGAGGTCCTCTCTACATCCCTCCTGGCCGGCACCCTCATCTCAGGCTTCCGGGCTCCAGAGCCGGGAGAGAGAAGTGTGTGTTGTGTATGAGCCACGGAGTCTGGGGTCATTTGGGGTAAACAGCAGCCCAAGGGGACTGAGAATGCTCCCTGAAGGCCCTGAGCGGCTCAGCTGACAGCATCGCAGGAGGAAGAGCTATAGATACGGGGGCAGGTAGATAGGTCAACGACAGAACATGCAGACAACACGCGCAGAGCCACTACACCTGAGACTGTGGCGGCCCTGCCCTGTAGAGCAGCGGTTCTCAACCTGTGGGTCTCGACCCCTTTGGGGGTCCAACGACCCTTTCACAGGGGTCGCCTAAGACCATCCTGCATATCAGATATTTACATTATGATTCATCACAGTAGCAACATTACAGTCATGAAGCAGCAATGAAAATAATTTCACAGTTGGGTCACAAGATGAGGAACTGTGTTTAAAGGGCCAGAAGGTTGAGAACCACTGCGTAGTGGAATAATTGTGATACGTTTCTCATAAGTAAGTGCAGGCAATTTCTCTCTAATTACTGGACCTGCTCTGCGAAAATGAATGGGAAGAAACCGATTCGCATGGCTTACCGCAAGAGGAATGGTCTTCATTAACGGTTCCCGTAGCCATATTCTACACACGTACACACGCCGGGAGACTCAGCACAGGAGCGGACAGCATTCTCAGAGGAAAACAGTCTTCTTGCAATGAATCTGTCTGCACCAGCAACAATGAGTCTCCTATTTGGGGGGGGGGGGGGCAAGGAGGGGAATGGAAGACCAAAATCATGCTCTCGTGTATCATTTGGCATATATATATATATATATATATATATATATATATATATATATTGCTTTCAGAGAGGAAGGGAGAAGGAGAGAGAGAAACACCAATGATGAGAGAGAATCAGGGATCGGCTGCCTCCTGCACCCCCCAATCTGGGGATGGAGCCCAGAACCTGGACAAGTGTCCGGACTCGGAATGGAACCGTGGCCTCCTGGTTCCTAGGTCAACGCTCAGCCACGAAGCCATGTGGCCCGTCATATTTGGCATTTTTTAAGGAAAACCGAGAGCTTGGGGAGGACTGGCCCAGCTGTGGCCGCTGACGCCACCGGGAGCAGAAGCCACGGCGCTCTGAGCGGAGGGGGAGGAAGGAGAGCAGCTGGGCCTTTGGCTCTCAGGGTCGGCCCTGCAGGGTGAGGCCTGCCATCACCCCTCTCGTCTCTTCACTCGAGATGGGCTCCTGAGGGACGAATGTGCCTGGGAGAGCTGGGGCGGCCTCTCTGGCTGGGTGTGTAACACGTGTGCTGGGCAGGCCCTCACCTGGATGCCCACGGTGGCCAAGTGCAGGGCGGAGGGTGCGGGGTCCTCTCTCTGCCGCCTGCAGTCCTCATTCCGGAGCGCTCGGGACTCCCGAGAGGCAGGGCCCACGGCCCGCAGAGCGCCATCGGGGGTTGTTGGGAAAGATCCTTGACACATTTCTTTCTTTCTCTCTAAATAAAGTTTCCCTAGATGTGAAATTGAACCTGGGCCCCCAGGTTCATGGATCGACACTCACCACCGAGCTGCACCAGCCGCCACACCAGCCGGGCTACACGCTTCTCTGGGAGCTCCCGGCTCTGAAGTCGGCCGACGCTGAGATGAACTATTCACACGAGGCTCTGTGAGGCGCAGGTTCCTGCCAGGAGACGCGTGGCACAGGCCGCGGGACTGTGTGTGCAGAGGACGCCCACGGGGAGGAAACATCACCAGCTGCAGACCCTGCACGTCCCTCACAGCAGAGCTGAGCTTCACCAGGGCTGTCGTCAGGGCCCTGATGCTATCACAGTCCTGTCCTAGCTGCTGCCATTAGAACAAGGGAGGGGGGCTCTGGCCCGTGTGGCTCAGTGGATAGAGCCTTGGCCTGGGGACTGAAAGATCCTGGGTTCGATTCTGGTCAAGGACACCTGCCTGGGTTGTGGGCTCCATCCCCAGCAGAGTGCATGCAGGAGGCAGCCGATGGATGGTTCTCTCTCATCATTGATGTTTCTGTCTCCCTCTCCCTCTGCCTTTCTCTCTGAAATCAATAAAAAAAATATTGAAAAAAAAAAATAAGAAAGGGACCACAAAGCAGACCCACCAGTGAAGGTGGCGTTTCCTCGTGTGGGAGCCACAGGGGCTGAAGGCAGAGGCTCCGGGGGGTGGGCATCCTGTCCCTAAAGGAGCAGGCGCATGGCCGCCCCCTCCCAGGGCCCTCGGTGCCAGGCTGGCACATGGCAGCCGCGAAGGGAGGGCTGCCAGGCCCAGGATGAAAGCCGGGGCTCCCCCACCTTTGCGGGACCTCAGACTTCGCTGCCAGACTCCGCATCTGTGACGGAATAAAGCCACGTGGCTGGCGGTGCCTCCCACTGAGCAGATAAAGGAGGCCTGGCCGGACGCAGGCACAGGAGTAACCAGGAGCCACAGTTACCCTTCCCCAGTCTGTCTGTCTGTCCGTCGGTCTGTTGGTCAGTCGGTCAGTCGGTCGGTCAGGGCTGCACCATTTCTGGGCTTGCAAAGTGGCTGCTAATGACTGATGTTGTCAATAATGCATCAGGCATCCTCAAACTACGGCCCGCGGGCCACATGCTGGGTGTTTTTGCCGCCGCTGCCTGTCCTGCTTAAAATAAGACATGTGCAGTGTGCATAGGAATTTGTTCATAGTTTGTTTGTTTTTTAAACTATAGTCCGGCCCTCCAACGGTCTGAGGGACAGTGAACTGGCCCCCTGTTGAAAAAGTTTGAGGACCCCTGATTGCAAACCCTGAACCATGCCAGGGAGGCCCTGCGCGTGCAAACGGCCCCAGGGCCTGGCAGCGCTCCTCTCCTGTCCTCTGTTTCTTGGCCGACGTCACACACACATCCCGTTCACCACACACACATCCCGTTCACCACACACACATCCCGTTCACCACGAGGCAGGAGGGATCCTGTGGCGGCCCAGCACCCCCTTTCCGCAAAGCCTCGGCAGGTGGTTACCGACCCCGACAACCTGAGAGAAGGCAGCTGGGAGTCGTGAAAAGCATGTGCGAGGCCGAGGTGCCTGTGTCTTCCCGGATGGAGGCTCTTAGAGAGGCGTGTCCTCTCCACAGACACAAACGTGTTCTCTGGCCACAAGGAGCTAAGGGCTGTGGAGGCGCCCCCCACATCCCAACGGGCTGATGGCCTCATCCTGCAACCGGCTGGAGGGGCGCAGAAGGACCAGGAGGGGGAGACAGCAAACCTGTGTCTGCTCTTCGAACCCACCGTGTGAGGAAACTGTGGCTGAGACCTGAGGTGGTGAGCGGAGGGCTGCTTTAGTGACCCAAAGGGGTGGGGGTGTCCATCTGTGACCTGTGCTTCGCGAATGAGAAGGCTTCGCTCTGCATCGGGCGATGGAAGATAAACACATCCATATTTTACGTGGCAATGTTTGCATGTGTCCTATAGCACAACCACAGGCTACACGGCATGTTCCCCCTGAGTGAATATCTCGGAGTCCACGTACCTCACCTCGGGTTTCTAAGATGTTTTCTGTTGACCAGCCAACATCTAAACAGACAGGAAAGCCACTCTGAATTGTGTGTAATTAAGAAAACAGTCACACTGGTGCCTTTGGTCCATTTAAAACCTTCAGTCCCTGGCTTTTCAATTTTTCGCTTGGTGTCCCGGACCCCAGCTCGGTCAGCTGTGAAATAGACAGGATCACACGCCCAACCCCAGAACTGCGGGGCCAGGATTAAGTGAGACGATTTCCTGAAGCACTTGGCACTATGTCTGGGAGGTGGAGCCCGTGACTCCAGATCCATTTATTTCCTCCAAACTTTCCAGGACTCACCCACAAGCCCCCACATGTACAGCCCCCGGGTCACCCCCGGGAACAGTAGCACTCGGCCCAGAAGGGGTGGAGAACGCGGGCAGCTGGGCCAGCCATCTGGTGGCAGGGCCTGCCCAGACCTTTCTCTACCAGCTGGCGTGGCGCCCGGAGTCGGGGCTCAGCAGCTGCCAGCTCCGTGCCCGGCCATCCCCGGGAGCCGATCGGGGCCGTGCACGACGGGGCCACTCTGGGCCACCCGGGCCCACCTGGGCGTGGGAGCAGGGCCCGCGCTGCTGGCCGTCTGGGCCACACTCTGCCTTGGTGTCCACGGTGTCCATGTACAGAAGCAACATGCTCCTCTTTGCAACCGGCCTCGCCTCCTGCTGGAAGCCTTGCTCTCGGCCTGAAGCCCAGTCCGCAACAGCTGCTGGCGAGGCGCGTGGGGCGAGTGTTCGAGCTGATGGGTGGTCACGTGACCCCGCTACGTCGAAGGTCTAGAGGCCTTTGGTGCAGAGAAGAAATTCTACCCACAAAGATAGTTAATTCTCTGGCAGCAGTAGCACCTCAAAACCACGTGGCCCCGACGAACTGGCAGTCCTAAGTGATGGGGACACACAGCGACGGGAAGCGTGTACGGGTGCGCCCTGTGCCAGGAACCTCGCCCGTGCCATGGACGCGAGGACCGATATAAGTTTAAAATGTAATTTTTTTTTTTTTTTTTTTTTTTGTAAATGGCTGTTCGTTTGCCTTATTGTTCATGGCTGATGGGAAATATGGAGACGTCCAGAATGGCATGGATTTTTCGGTCGTTGTTTTAAATATATTTTTTTATTGATTTCAGAGAGGAAGGGAAAAGGAGAGAGAAACATCAGTGAGGAGAGAGAACCATGGATGGGCTGCCTCCTGCACGCCCGCACTGGGGATCCAGCCCGCAGCCTGGGCACGTGCCCTGAAGGGAAATTAAAACCCTGACCTCTTGCCTCACAGTTCAACGCCCGACTACCGAGCCGGGCTGGCCAGGCCAGAGCTGCACGTTTTAACGAGGATGTTATGCTGCAGTGCACGCTGGGAATAGAGTGGGATCCCCCACACCTGAGAGCAGCTGGTGGTGGCCACGTACACTTGGGGACAACCCCTTGTGTCACTCCTCATGGCCACCGCTTCCACGCCAGAGGGAAGAGCCCCGGTGACCCCACAGACCACGTGTGGTCGCCATGTTCATCGCCACGGCACCCATGACCACGCAGTGCCCGTGGAGGCGGAGTGACCTGCCCCCCCGGTTCAATGCCCAGTGGCAGGGTGAGGGTGGAGCCCGCGTGTCCTGCCCTCCCTGTGGGGAGTCGCCCACGATCCCTGCTTCTCAGAGGAGAGCGGTCCTCACGGGTCTGAAAGGGTGTGGCTATCAGCTTTGCAGCAGAAGTTCCAGGGAAGATGCTAGATCTGGGAACTGAGGGAGGCAGCTCCAGGAGTCAGCCATGGTGACCAGCATCGGGACGATGCTGACGGTGCCCGGGGTGGGGATGAGTCTTGGAACAGTGTCCGAGTGTTTAGTGGTTCCCAGCTGGAGGCTGAGCTCCCAGCATTTGTCGGGCAGCTGCCCGGGATGTGGACAAACATCCCCGTCTGCTCCTTAGGCATCGCCTGCCTGCTTACCACCCGAGTCAGGGATGCCCCTAATGGCTGAGTCATTCCTTACAAGGTTGACTGTGTGGCTTGTGTGCTCACATCGTCTACCCACACCGTGGCCATCGCCTGCCAAGCATGGCCCCTCACCACCCGGGCTTCCCGTGAGCCTCGGAGAGAAGGTTCCACAGACTCTCCAATGCCATCTGGGTTCTCACGGCAGCGGACACCTGAGTACCCCTGACCTCCTGGCCCCTGGGATTCGGACCTGGGATAGGGGTCGGTTCCGGCACTGGTCCCAGCCTGGCACAGGGTCACGGGTTTCGACAGCCATGGACTCTGATCTGAGAGGTGTTTCCACGGGAAAGAGAATGGTTCAACGAAGACACTGGTTATTTTCATGCCCGAAGTGTTACAGCTGGTAATCTTACCACAGTCAGGGGTCAGAAACTACGGCCTGTATCAGTCACAAAACTGGAATCAGTGAACATCAGTGCGGGCTATAATGCGGCCACAATTAAGAAGAGGCATTTGCGTAAAGTAACTCACATATGCAGGATGCCTGCTTCAGCCTTCAAAGCTGCCCTGAGGGGAAGGCCTGGGCCCTGGGTGCTCTGTCCCCACAGGGACTGTCTTTGAAACACTCCCACCTAGTGGATGAGCCTTTTAATTACACTTCCAAAGTTTAACTTCATCGAAGAGGCATGTTTTGGGTGGTTTTCAATCCATTTTAACACACAGACGATTCTTATTCTCTACACAGGAACTTCAGGTCATAACATGAACATGGCTCCCCCAGAATTATGCTTCCGCTCCTGAAACATGGACTTTGAGCCAGAGAAGAGAGGCCTGTACGAAGTCAACTCTACAAGCCTCAGATCTGAGAGGGACCCGGGCTCAAAGCTCTCCAGGCGCCCTGTGTGCGAGTGACGGTCAGGCCTCGGATGGATGAGACAGTGAGGGAGACAAACAGTGACGACAAGACTTAGGCCGCGTCTGCAAGGAGCTGCAGGCTCAGTAGGACTGGCTACTGTGTGTCCCTCCGGAAGAATTGCAATGCAACACATTTACCCGTTTATTTCAATGATTGCTTTTTCGGTTGTACCTTCCCACGGCTGATATGCATACCCAACATTGCTTCCCCTGTTATCTAAATACCAAGTTCTTCTAAACATGATCCATCAGTCAGCTTTGACCCCAAGCTCACCTTCCTTCAGCATTTCTGAGAGAATGTGAGGGGGGTGGGAGAGGACATGTACCCGCGTGGCTGGAGCCCGGGTTCTGCTCAATTCTGTCTCCAACCACTGACCACACTCACCAGGGAGCATCCTGAGCCTCCATTCTACAAAGAGAAGGTCGGTCCAGACGTCAGCCGGTAACGTATGTAACGTGCTTAGTGCACATGCACCACTTTCAAAACTCAGTTTCCAACAGATTGTCTGCTAAGCCCCACTGGGAGTCCCAGTTACCACCCGCCTTATTTGAAAGCACAGCTACTGGCCATTTTCTTGAAAAGTGACACTTCTGTGCTGTTTTGCGAACAACCAGGTGAGCGTGCATTCGCCTCAGTTTTAGATTAACCTGAGGAAGGTGAATGTGAATGCTGAAGGAAGGTGAGCCTGGGGTACGAAGCTTACTGATGGATCATGTTTAGAACTTACCGGCATAGGATATGTTGGAGGTATTGATTGTAAAAGGTCTACTGTAAATAGAGGCATTCAAACGAAAATACTGTATTTATACCGCATTTATACCTCACTTATACTTTACAAATATACATTTCACTTATAACAGTCCAGGATCAGAGGCCACTGACGGTAAGGTTGATATGTAAATTCTGAGTTCTCGTCTGGATAGAAAAGAATGCAAATGCATGTGGAGTTCATGAAGTCAAACTTTTATTTGGAAAGTTGAGTCTCATGTATAATGAAAATAGTTTTAAACCGTACATGTTCACAGGCATTGTACAAACACCACCTACAACACAAACACATTTCAATAAAGTTCTGCTATGAGTATCAATCTAAGTAAAAAAAAAACACACAAAGCAATCTGGTAAGCCAGTGTCCATACCTTTTATCTCTATTGATGACATCATCACAGAGTGTACGACACACAGCGAGGTCAGCTTCACCTCCACATGCTGGCTGCCCCGCGGGAGCCCTCAGTGTCTATCTACCACAGAGTACAAACCAATCCCTTAGGACCCACTCCGCCTTGTGCCAGGAACCCTATCTTAGTGGCATGTAAACATAGCTAGGGTTTCGACGGGCGGCCATGTTCTCAATGCTTAGAAAAGTCGAACAACATTTCTCCTGATCGGTCTCTCCCTTTAGCTCATCTCCTCCATGAGTATAAAATAGGAAAAAATATTAGGGGAGGCTTCCCGCACAATCCCATTGTGCTTCTACATCTTTACAAACATGGGGACATCCAAAATAGCAGACGCCTTTACACAAATAGAACAAACCCACCAAATTCACATTGGATCATGAACAGACGTGCAAAGATCATGAAGTCACTTCTGTGTAGCAAAGACCCTGCTTCCTTCTCGTCTGACGCGTCATTGTTGCATGGCGTGTGCGTGTCGCGCTGCTTACGGAACAGCGGATCTACTTTATTTCCTGTAGGTTTGATTTCCTATAAAAATATATTTATGTGCTCACAGGAAAGCGTTGAGTGGGTGTGCGTGGGGTGACTTTTCGATACATCATCAGAGTATGGGTTTGCTTATCAAGTTCAAAGGCATCTTAGCTTTTATTATTTTCAAATTTTTCTTCATGAAGAAGAACACCCTGTGACGAAGAGAAGGTAACTGAGATCATCGTTAGCACTTGAGAGTTGGGACCATTTGAAGCAAAGGGGTCCAGCAATGTGCCTATGTTGGGGTTTTTGTACAAAGTCGGTGCTGGGACCCGGAGAGAACGGGGGGTCTCCCCGAGCCTTGGTCATTCCGCCAAGAGTCCCTGCGAGAATACACAACCTGCTACATCAGAGAAAAACATCGACAGTGGGTTGGAGAAAACCAGTCCGGGATCTAGTCCTTCTGTGCGGAGGTTCTTCCCAGGAGAAGGGGCCGAATGCGCGGAGAAGAGGCCATGGGAGATGGAGAAAGGCCACTGAAGGCAGTCGTGTGTCCCATGTCCCTTAGTTTGGGCCACTGAGAAGGGACATCTTTGTTCCCCAGCTAAGATTTCAGATAAGGAAACATGAGCCTCTGTGCTGAGTTCTTACGGGAGGTTATGAAATTCATCCTAAACGTGCTCCAAAAACGTGCTTTTTGGAGACCTGATGACAAAGAACAGGAGCTAAAGTCGCCGAGGAACGAAACTCCCGAGTCATGACCTTGGCCTCGTCAGGAGCCGGGGACCAGAATCCCCTCCTTCCTCTCCCTCCTGGAGAAGTCAGCACATGAGGATCCCGTCTCCAGAAAAGTGGACCCTTAGAAACCAGGGCGGACAGAGTTCGGGGCGCACCCACGGGTGTGCGGACCCCACCTCCACACGGGGTGAGGGCCAAGGCTCCCGCTGGAAACATGTGCTTGGGGTGGGGGGGACACGCTCCAATCCTGACGCCTAAGTCACTGTTTTAACTAAGACTTCTTTCCTGCCCATGCATTTTGGACGACACACGAGGTTTAAAACAACAGAGAGATAGATACAGGCAACAGATACCAAAGTCAAGGGGTTCGCCAGAAGGGACGCCTGCGGCCACAGTTCCAAAAGGAAGGCAGGACCTGGAAACCGAGTCAGCTTAACCACAATGGAGGGTTTGTGGGGAGGGGAAGAGCCGTGTCCACCCAGGGAGAGCTGAGCACTGAAGGTCGCTGACGCGCACGCAGGAGCCTTCACACTGTTTTCATGGACACTTTCAGGCGGACGGGCAGCCCACGTGCCAGGACACGAAGTCCCTCGCCTCGCGCTGACGTCGCCAGGAGAACACGGAACACGCCCCCAGGCATGGTCCGCCCGTGATGGAGGGTCGTGTGTGAACGGCTTCTCCTCGGGGCTGGGGTCGGAGCACACGCCCCCACAACAAAACTTACGTTGAAAACTATGAAGACGTTCCCTCCGCGTCTACAGGACGTTGGACGGTCAGACCCTGGGCGGAAGCCATGGAGAACAGAATCCGGGAGCCGTGTACAGAGCCGCGTGTAAGAGCCGCACAGCCCGGGCGTGGCCCTGGGATGGTGGACAGGGCGTCTTTCACGTCCTCCCCCTCACCTCCAACCCCAGCTCCTACGGTGTGAATGTCAGCATGGCACGTACAGCGCACCCACGAGCAGATCGGCGTACAATCAGGGAGACAGCAGGAGGGCGGAGCAGTCGCCTGGGAGTGGGGATGTCACGGAGCCACGGCGACCACCCTCGGCAGTGCGAGGACTCGCCATTTTTCCTAAGACGGCCTGGGACGCGGCCTCTCCTGCGGCTGAATTTAGTCCAAGAAAAACACCCCAACGGGGCGTGTGCCGGTCTCACAGGCGATAGGAATGAGCAGTTCCCGCTGCAGCTGAGGACGTTCGGCTGCTGTTGAGACAGGCCTGTCTCCGGGCAAATGGCGCTCAGCGAGTACTAGCGGGCTGTGTGCTGAGACGTCTCCTAAACTTAAATAATAAACTCTGACTGCATATAGACAACCGACGGTTTTCATAAGACATTCGTTTTCCTCTTTACACTTAAATAACCTGTGTGCTCCCCCATCTACCTTCTAACCTAGACTCCCCTGCGAGAGCACACTCGTGCAAACAGAGACCCCGTGGGGCCGCCGCGTCTGTGCAAACGCGGCCGGGGGCACGGAACACACGGACGGACACTTTGGATGCCTGGAGGTGGGCCTAAACACGGCTGTTCCGTGCTCTGCATGTTCAGCACCTGTAAAGAGAACGGACCAACAACAAGAGGCCCGCGGCTCTCGGTGCGTTGTTGTCTTCCACGGCAGTGCTGTTTGCTCGCGTGGTCGCAGGGCGTGGGGGTCCGGCTGGAGCCCCTGGCAGTGCTGGGTCCCAGGTGCATGCTCTGGGCCCGCGAGCCAACAGACAGGAAGTTGGTGGGAACCGCTGATGCCCCCACGAGGCAGCCACGCTTGCAGGGGGAACATGGCGTGCACACTTGGAGGCTACGCGGGCAGAGGGAAAGTGGCTCCCACATGTGCCTCCCACATGTGGCAGTCACGCTTGCAGGGGGACCGTGGCTCCCACAGGCAGTGGTCATGCTCACAGGGGAACGTGGCCCCCACATGAATGGTCACGCTCACAGGGGGAATGTGGCTCCCACATGCGGCGCCCACGTGTGGCACTCACGCGCGCAGAGGGAAGGTGGCTGTGGAGCTGCCGTTGCTCTCCACTGAGCCCTTCTCCTTGGAGCCCGAGTAGGCACCGATGAAGGACCCATCCTCGCTGAACAGGCCATGGTCGCCATCCCCATAGGGCACCAGGCTGTCGGCACTCTCCGTGGCTGGCAGGTCCCGCGTGAGGGACCGAAGGCTTCCCTTCAGAGGCTTCTCGTCGCTGTCGCTGGGGGAGAAGAGAGAGCAGGTCAGCGGCCTTGAACCGGTGCTGCTCCCCCAGAGCGAGGGTGGAGCAGAAGTCCGTGCTCAGGGCATCGTCACCATGGGAGACGGACACACAGACCCTAAAGGACACTTTCACAGACACACGTTTCAAAAGTCACCACCCCCATCCGTGCCATTCCGAGCAAACTACTTTCCTTTTTAAAAAAAAATATATTTTTATTGATTTCAGAGAAGAACAGCGAGGGAGAGGGAGAGAGAGAGAGAGACATCAACGATGAGAGAGAATCGTTGACCAGCTGCCTCCTGCACACCCCACGCTGGGGATGGAGCCCGCAACCTGGGCCTGTGTCCTGAGCAGGAATCGAATCGAGTCGAATCATCGAATCGTGACCTCCTGGTTCACAGGTCGATGCTCAACCACTGAGCCACACCAGCCAGGCCTATGTTCCTTTTCCACAGCAGCTCAGCGCCCCTTACAGTTGGGAGTTTCCTGGAAAGCCCGGTGCCCCTGCTGACACAGGACAGATGCTGCCTCCTTGGCTCTTCGAACACTGAACTCAGGATCCTCAAGTCTCCACCTTCTGTCCTACCTTTGGTCTGATGTGTTCCCCCAAATCCTCCCCCCAAAAAATCATTTTTTTGTTTAGGTTACTCAATGAAATGGTTTCTTGTAACCGAAGAAGTTAATTGAACAGAGTGTATAAACTCAGGCTTGTGAAATGTTTTTAAATGGCTGACATTTTTAGAACATTCGCATCCCATACTTATGGTTTGGGTTTTAGTCTTTTTTTTTAAAAAAAAAAAAAGCAACTCTGGCCCTGGCCTTGGTTGAGCATCATCCTGTGCACCAAAACATGGCCAGTTGAATTCCCGGTCAGGACACATGCCTGGGCTGTGGGTTCCAAACCTGGTCAGGGTGGAAGGAAGGCAACCAGTCCATGTTTCTCTCTCTCCAAGAATGTCCTTGGTTAAGGACTTAAAAATAGTAATACTAATAAAAATAGATTTTTAAAAGCAACTTTGAGTTAGTGAGATGTCTGTAATGCAATACAGTCTTCTAAATTCCTGATCAGGATTTACTTTAAGTACCAATGATGAGCACAGCGTATAAAGTCATCTACCAGACTAAACAGCTTGATGAAGTTGGAAAAGGAAGAACTGGAGAAACGCGGGTAGAATGTGGGAGCACTTGGTAATACGTGGCCATCGGGGCTGTGGGCCAGAGATCCGGCCCTCACACGGGCCAGGGCACTGCCCTTCCCCACCTCATGGGACACACTGTCGCTGAGGGAGCAGGAATGATGTGTGGCATGGGGCCAGCGCTCAAAGCCCATGCTTGGGTCCTGGTCTGTGGGGGCCTCGGGGGGCCACCTCTGGGCCAGGCACCTCTGTCACCCACATCCTAGAGCAGTGAGAGCTGGACACACAACTCGGGGGAAGCACCATCAGCTGCTCTGACTGATGTGGCCACTGGCTCGGGGCTGGGATTCTGCAGTTACGATGATAGAAACCCTCAGGGCGGCACCTGCTTGGGGCACAGGTGAGTGGCCAGGCTCCACGCCCGGGACACGGTCTCCTGGGAGAAGGTGGGGACAGAGGGGCCTCCCGAGGAGCACACGGTTCGGGTGAGGGGATGAGAACGTGGTACCTGCTCCAAGGGCGCAGGTGAGGCGTGGGGGGGACGTCACTGGATCTGCCCCTGCGACCTGAGCAGCACCTGCCCCTCGGCCGTGTGGGGTGGACGTCATGCTCACCTGTAATCACCAAAGGTCTCATCTTTCCCCGACTGAACGTCTGGGTCCGGGTGCAAGTCCTCCTTGTCTTTCACTGAAGAAAAGAGAGAGAAGCGAACAATGCAAATGTGTTTAAAGGCACATCAGCCGCGAGGCTGGGCGGCGGGCGATCCGTAACCTCCGTGGAGCTCACGCCTCCTGAAGCGACTGAGGCAGGTGTGTCTGTGCTTGACTCTCCCACCGCCCGTGACCTCGGAGAGGAGAACAGGGGTTTTCTGGGTTCTCGCTCTTTGTCATCGAGTCCCGCCATGTTGCCTGGTTCCACGTATTCACTCTGCACTCTGTGGCTCCGAGGCTCGGCCGTGGCCTCTGAGGAACCAGTGACCATGCCCATCCCGCGCTCTCCTAACCTTCTGGAAGATGTCACAGGCTCACCCCAGGTCCCTGTCACTATGCTAAAGGGAACAAAGCTCAATTACTGACCCAGCTGAGTGGCTCAATGGTTGAGTGTCAACCTATGAACTGGGAGGTCATGGTTGGATTCCCAGTCAGGGCACATGGTTGGGTTGAGGGCTCGATCCCAGTGTGGAGTGTGCAGGAGGCAGCTGTTCAGTGATTCTCTCTCATCATTGATGTTTCTATCTCTCCTTCCCTCTCGGAAATCAATAAAAATATGTAATGTTTTTAAAAATCAGTCAGTTGCACTGCTCTCCCACTAGAACCGCCTCCATCATCAGAATATTCGGGTCCATAGGACGTCTCACAGTAGGTGTGTTCCGAGCAGTGGGATGTGGGACATGGGACGTGGGACGTGGGACGTGGGACGCAGGCCCTGGAGGGTCTTGCCTCACTCGCTAGGGAAACGCAAGGAGAGCGCCTTCCTCGCGGCACCGCCCACACGTCAGAGACCCTGTGCCTCCTGCTGCCCACGGGATGAAGTGCCCACGCCTTTCTCTGAAGAGCAGCCCCTGACGAAGCTCCGCTAGCATCTGGAGGGGCCCCACTTTGAGATGATTGTTCGTGAGTGACACAGAAAGGGAGGGCGGATGCTAACTGGGAACTGGGGCCCTCCCCATGCTCCAGTACCCCCTCCCCACTGTGGGCAGAGAGTGAGGGCCGCCTGCGAGTGGACCATGAGACCGTGGGAGCCAGGCCAGCAACTCGGTCCCGGACCAGCCAAAGAGAAATAGCCCCTAACGCCCTAATGTGAGCCTGGATTGTAACAGCTGGTGGTGTGTTTTCTTTTGGTGTGTGTGTGTGTGTGTGTGTGTGTGTTTTGTTATTGTTTTTTAAATATATTTTATTGACTTCAGAGAGGAAGGGAGAAGGGGAGATAGAAACATCAATGATGAGAGGATCATTGATCGGCTGCCTCCTGCTCGTCCCCCACTGAGGATCAAGCCTTAACCCGGGCAAGTGTCCTTGACCGGGAATAGAACCATGACCTCCTGGTTTATAGGCTGATACTCCACTACTGAGCCACACCAGCTGGGTCAGCTCATGTTTTGGTCTCTCACAGCTTGTACATGGGCCTCCCCCTCCCCCAGAACCCCCTGTTTTTCTCTGCTTTCTGTCCTTTGTAGAATTTTATGTTGGGAAAGTCTGGGTGGTGGTGAAACCACAGCATCTGGTGTGGGCCCGTTGCAGGCCAGATGGGACTTAGTGGGACAACTTCACTCCTGACAGCTGGTTTGGTGGTAAAGATCCCTAGTCAGCCCCACCGTGTGCACCTAAGTCCCAATAAACCCACCAACAATATGCTGAGGTTCCTGGGACTGCGGCCCATGGCTTCACAGAATGCGAGGTCTCTGTGGAGCTGCCAGTGAATTACCCAGGACAGCCATCTTTCCTGAACACCTAAGTCACAGCAACCCCTCTTCAAGGGGAGAGAAAGAGACGTGTAACTGCATAAACGTTACAGAAATGGAGACGGTTATGCTCATTTGATTGTTCAATATAAGGGGCCCCAATAAGGATTTGCTGGACGAACCACATGCCAATGGACGGTCCCTAATGTGAACATCATCAAACTAACAGCCGTGGGTCGAACCCCTTCCCTACATAAAGGCATCGTGGATACTAAGGAAAAATAACAGGAACAAAACACAATACGCACACCTGACTCAGATAAAATACATTTGGGAATGGAATGAAATTAAGGCGAAAACAACCATTATACTAAGATGGGTTCAACTGACATTTTATGTGCCATTGGTTCAGGGGCAGCATGTCTGACATCTGTCAGGGTGGTGAGAAGTGCACCCCAGCAATGGCTGACTCTACGTGGTTGACTAGTGGGGGCGGTGCTATTAGAGTGCGTCAGTGCAAAGAAATCCCTGGGTCTCAGATGTGACCAGAGGGGTCCTTCCTTCTTGATATATTAAAGCATGTGTGTGTGTGACTCAGTAACAAGTCTCACCATCTCTGATATCTTACAAATAAAAATGAGAAGCTAGGTCCAGCCGGTATGGCTCAGCGTTGAGCATGGACCTAGGAACCAGGAGGTCATGGTTTGATTCCTGGTCAGAGCACATGTCTGAGTTGCGGGCTCGATCCCCCCAGTAGGGGGCGTGCAAGAAGCAGCCAGTCAATGATTCTCTCTCATCATTGATGTTTCCATCTCTCCCTCTCCCTTCCTCTCTGGAATCAATAATTTTTTTTTAAAGAAAGAGAGAAGCTGGGAAGCATTGTAAGTCTCCTTAGGGTCCATGTTAAGGACTAGAAACTGGAAAGTGTAACCACCTGGAGACAGCCCCCCCTTGGTCAGTTAATATAGGAATGGTTTCTCCTCACACTGCACTGTATCTCCAATGGGCTCATGCAAATTTAACCTATGTGTGTAATTAGAAGAATAAGAGACATCTCTGAAGAGTGCCCCCTAGAGAGTAATATTTAATCAATGGGAAGTTCTATTGAAAACAAACTTACTTGTTCACTTGTTACTTTTTAATTTGTATTTCGCGTAGGAGTGAAATCACACGGTTCTTGCCCTTTTCCGTCTGACCTATTCCACGTGGCATGACACTCCCGAGACTCACCCATGTTGTCACAAATGACAGCATCCCATCTTTTTCATGCCTGCGTAGTATTCCACTGTGTATAGGTACCACATCTACGTCAGAGCCACTTGTCCCTCAAAGGAGGCTCTGTTTCTACGAGTGTATTGTCGCCCCAATAAACGTAAAAGAAAGAGGAACCCTCTACCTGAGTACTTCCCGCCTCGGTTCCTCTTCACGAAGCAGACGGCCAGCAGCACGAGAGTGAGGACCGCGATGGCGCCCATCAGCCCGATGAACCAGCCCTGCGTGGCGATGTCATCATACAAGCCCGAGTACTCTGCGCACAGAAGTCACACACTGAGGGCCGGAGAGCCCGCAGCACTGCGCCCCTCCAGGGGAAGTGACACCTCATTCACAAACACACAAAACAGCACCCGTTTTGTGTCTCCTTCCAGGGACCCTGGAGGGAGGGGGACCTGGAGGACACTTCCTGGGGAGAACGTGGACACAGGGCACGCTCTGGACTGGGAACGGGCCCCTCTGGCTGGGTCTGAGTGTGAGGACAGGAGGAGGGGACAGGCAGACAGTGGAGGCGAGCAGGCAGCAGCGGAAGCGCAAGCAGAAGCCACCTCGGTCACTGCAGGTTGCCACGGTGACTCTGGGGTCCGAGTTTCTTTGTTTGTTTTTCTTTTTAGTTTTTGTTATTCACGTGTGTTAATAAGCAGGAGCTAGTTTAAGGCAACAATTCCAGAAAAAGCAGTCAGGGCGAGGGCTCCGAGGAAAGCTTTTCACATGGATGGTTTTAAACGCTATGCTGATGCCCTGGCCGGTTGGCTCGGTGGATAGAGCGTCGGCCTGTGGACTGAAGGGTCCCGGGTTCGATTCTGGTCAAGGGCATGTACCTCGGTTGCAGGCTCCTCCCCAGCCAGCCCGGGCCCTGGTCAGGGTGTGTGCAGAAGGCAACCAATCGATGTGTTTCTCTCACATCGATATTTCTCTCGGTCTTTCCCTCTCTCTTCCTCCCTCGCTAAAGATCAACGGAAAACTATCTTTGGGTGAGGATTTAAAAATACAAAATAAATAAATAAATAAACAAGCCCCCCTCCCCCCCAAAAATGGGAACTGCCTTCTTATAGGCAGCACACTTCACACTTTTACCTTTACTGCGGGGAGGGGGCAATTAACAATCTACAGGACGCCCCAGCAATCCCACTTCTCACCTCTCCCTCTCGCCTCAATCACATCTTCAAAAATGCTATTGTTCCCAACCCAGTTCTTAGGCAGGAGGCGGACTGCGTGTTCAGCTCCGGGCTCGGGCACCTCGGGGGGGTGAACCTTTTCAGTGGCGTTCACTCCTTCTGAGAGCTTCCCGAAAGCTTTGCCTGAGGAACGCACACGAGGAGAGCACAGGAACGTGAGCATGGCGAAGCGGGTGCAAAGGTGGAAACAGAGAGATTGTTATTCGAGACGAAAAAGAGAGCAGCTGGTAGCGCCGTTTCCCCTGAGATCGTCCTTGAGTTATCAGGGGGATCAGTCCCATGGACCTGTCCCATGTTCCTTTTTAGTAGACTGAAACTCAGCAAATGCCAGGAGCTGGACGCATGCCCTGCTGGGATGACGTACAAGCTGATAAATAAACGCTGTCCATGCTAGGAAGTCTACCCGGTCAGGTGAATGGTTCAAAACGAAACACGGACCTCAAAAAAACTGCACGTTGTCATTCTGCGGAATCTGAACTGTTACACGCCTCGCAGGCGACGGAATGCGGCCGCGGAGGTTTGCAACTGGAAGCACAGGCCATCTTCCCTCCATGCCGCTCCTCTTTGCCTTGCTCTTCTCCATAAATATTGAGGAAGCAGCATTGAATATGGCCGCCCATTAAGTGCGGGGCATTTGCAGGGACTTAAGCAACATGCAGTGCCATGTCCAGGTGTGTTTAATTAAAAGGCACTGAGACTTGGATGTGCTCTGAGAAATGGACCCTTTTCAAAGGAAAACATGAAGATGCCAACATAGTCATTGTAAACACTCATCATTGTAGATAATAAAAATATGAGTCAAGCCCTGACCGGTTTGGCTCAGTGGATAGAGCGTTGGCTTGCGGACTGAAGGGTCCCAGGTTCCATTCCGGTCAAGGGCATGTACCTTGGTTGCGGGCACATCCCCAGTAGGAGGTGTGCAGGAGGCAGCTGATCGATGTTTCTCTCTCATCCATGTTTCTAACTCTCTATCCCTCACCCTTCCTCTCTGTAAAAAATCAATAAAAAATATGAGTCAAGTGTGATTAAAAGATACACTTAATTTCTGGTCTTGCAACAAAATATCCAAAATACTTATTTTTGCTAACAATCAACAGACTAAATGGAAACTAGAAAATGTTAACAACGTATTCGGTTATTCGGAAGTAAAATCTATTCCCTATGTTGAGGGGTCATGAAACTCTGTTTTCAATGGGATACGATGGGACCTGTTGAGCGTCAGCTATAACGCTCCCACAGAGGAGGAAGTGATGCAGAGTTTCTGATGGCAAAGGGCCTCCCTTGCTACAGACGGCACCTGGGCAGGGGCATTCGCGGAGCAGAGAGGTTAAGACTGAGCGCCATCGAAACTGAAGGCAGTTAATTTTGACTTTGAGAAACAGAAATATTAAGAGGCCATTAAGTAGCACAAGCTTTTGAAAAACAGAAGCAGGTGTTTTGTTCAAACCATTAAAGGCACACAGAAGTCCTTTTCTGACAAACTCCGTCTTTTCCCTCGGAGATTATGGACCGTGGACGTGGGAGTGACAACCAGACAATAACCAGAAAAAAAGGGGGACCCTGTTCTGTGAATGCAAGTGCTGTGGAGGCAGAGCGAGAAGAGACCCAGGAAGGGAGCCCACCTTGACGAAAGGTATCATTTTGGAAGTGTTTTGTGATATCAAGACACAGCTCCTCAGCGGAAATGTATGTGCGTGTTTTCCCAAAGATCACCCTGAGATCCAGCGGGAGGGGCTCCGGCCATCTCCCTCCCCACTGCTTCCCGTCCCCAAATATCCCTGCAGGTCCGATCGCGTGGGCCTCACACAGGCCTCCCGTCCTCACTCTACTCTCTCAGTTCTCTCCCAAGGCTCTGCTGGTGTCGGGGTAGGCTGAGCAAAAACACGGCTCGAATCGTGGCTGCAGAAATAATTGGGGGCGAGACATGGTTCTGAGTTGGAAAAAGAAAAGTGCAATTAAATTAGAAAAATTGTGCAAATGGAACCAGACTGGTGGGCCGTTTCCAGGTCAGATATGCGACACCAGCCGTTGGACAGAAACAGAAAACGGGGGGGGGGGGGGGGGTGAGTCAGCATGTGTAGGGGTCCCACAGGGAAGCGAAATGTATTAGATCAGTGTTGCCCGTTGTCTACCAGGCAAGAGATATATATATTTTTTGGTCTGGAAACATTTCCAAAAGGAAAATATCCTCCTACTAACCTTATGAATGACTTTATGCCCTCACATCCCCTCTTTTCATTAAGTCAAACGGCAGTCCCGGACCTCATATACACTGAGCTACCGTTTGGAGGACGGTGGTGTAGAAATCCATACAAGGAACTTTACAAACAAGGGACTACATTCTGGGTCTCTGTGGGTGGAGAATAGGAGGGGACAGCCCGAAGTCACGGGTCCCTGATTTGCACGACTAACACACCAGCACTAATACACCAGCACGGGCGCTCCTTCCTGGCGCAGGTAAATATCACGAGTGCGGATGTGTCCTCTCAGCTCCCGTACTTACTGCCCTCACCCAACGTAGCGGTTTCCTCCGTGACGGGCTTCCCGCAGCCCCTGGACGTGCAAGCCCGCAGGTAGAATTTGTATTTGGTGGTGGCGTTGAGGTTCGACAGACGCCAGCTGGGCTTGGACGGGGCGGTGATGTTGACGTCGTTTAGTTCTCCGATCTCATCGGTGTCGTTTACTAGGAGACAAAGAACCATGCCTTAGCCCCGGCCGGCGTGGCTCAGTGGTTGAGCGTCCGCTTATGAACCAGGAGGTCGAGGTTCGATTCCTGGTCAGGGCACATGCCCGCGTTGCAGGCTAGATCCCCAGCGTGGGGCCCATGCAGGAGGCAGCCGATCAATGAATCTTTCCCATCATGGATGTTTATCTCTCTCTCTCTCTTCCTCTCTGAAATTTTTTTTTAAAAATTGCTTTTAGAGGAACCATGCCTCACGTGGCAGTGGTAATAATACAAGTGATGCTGCCCCTTAGTTTTGCTTCTCTGCATGCCTGGGGCCTTCCCAGCACGGAATTATTCATAGCTACCACCTCGCTTCACTCTCCCAGGCTGATGTAATCACCGTGCAAGGGCAAACTGAGGTCCTACCGATCGAGAGCTAGTCGCTGGCTCGAAGTATTTTATAAATAACCCTTACACACATGTTCCCTGCTACCCCGGTGGCATACTGTTTTTGCTAACCCAGGGTTTCGCCAGCCTTTTGGGAAAGGACTAGACTGTGCATATGTTAGCCTTTGGGATCCCCACAACCTCTATCTCCACTGATCAACGTGGACACTGCCATGAGAAACTGCTTTGGACAAATATAAACAAACGGACGTGGCTGTGTCCCAATAAAGTTTCCTTTACAAAACCCGGCAGTGGGCGGGCTGTGCCTCTGAGCCAGTCCTACAGGCCCCACACCACCCCGGAGCCTGCTGCCCGCAGGACGGTCACCAGGCCTCGGCAGAGCGGGCCGAAGGCTCCCCACAACATGGACACGGCGACTGGTGGGGGAACCCAGCTCCAGTTTCTACCTACTTATCTGATACTGCAGCAGGTAGCCGGTGAGGTTCCCGTTCAGCTTCTTGGGTGGCGCCCAGGCCAGAGTGGCCGTATCTTTGTCCACTTTGATGACCTTGAGGAAGGTTGGCTGTTCGGGGACTAAAAACAAGAACAGACACTTGGAAAGTTACCAACGGCAACCTGAAGCCCCCTGCGTGGCCCATTTTTCACTGAAATCGAGAAGCAAACATGTGGATCACAGATTCGCTACCATTAGTTCAGCCGCTGGACCACCCCGTGTGGGCACGGCCGCGCCCTCACCTCCTTCTGGCGTCTGGAAGACGTACGGCTCGCTCTCGGGGCCGGCGCCCTTGGCGTTGAAGGCCAGGACAGTCAGGTGGAACTCGCTGAAGGCGTCCAGCGCGGGCAGCATGCCCCAGCTCCTCTGGCCCGGGAACCGCAGGATGCTCACGTCCTTGGGGAGCGTTCTCCCGTCTGCCAGGCTTTTCGTCTTCCACCAGTTTATCTGCAATGGACACGGGAGCCGTCACCCCGCTGGCCGGCCAGCAGGGCTCTGGGCTCCCTCCAGAAGCAGCTGGGGTGCAGAAAGGCAGTCAGCACGAGAAGGAAGCGGGTAGGAACCTGGTATCCTTTCAGACGCCCGTGCACTCTGTCCTTCGGCACCGAGGACCAGGTCACCTTCGCCAGCGTGCTGTTCACCACGTCCACGCCGTGGATCACCGGGGCCGCATCAGGGTCTGGGGCACGAAAGGGAGGTCAGCTACTGGGACACACGCAAAGCTGATTTTCCACCCATATAGCGTGGCTCAGAAGTTGAGTGTCAATCTATGAACCAGGAGGTCATGGTTCAAGGCCAAGGAGGGGCACATGCCCGGGTTGTGGGCTTGATGCCCAGTAGGGGACGTGCAGAAGGTGACGGATCAATGGTTCTCTCTCATCACTGATGTTTCTCTCTCTCTCTCTCTCTCTCCCTCTCCCTTCCTCTCTGAGATCAATAAAAATGTATTTTTTAAAAAAGCTGATTTTTAATAAGGTGGAATCTCAGAAAAACTCTGCTGTGGAGCCAGTTCCCAGGGAACCACAAGGTTCTCACCCCAAAGGGGTGTGTAGGTCCCCAAGGTGGGCATGGGGCAGGAGGTGGGGCAGGGGGCAGGGGCTGGTTACAAGGCCCCTGACGTGTGAGGGCAAAGACGACTGGAAACTGAGGACAGTTCTGCTGCGTAACCCACTGTGGGGATGACGGCAGGTCTTGGCTTTTCAATATAGAAATAGCTTTCTCAGGGATTACAGAGAATGAAAACCTTCCTCACACGTCCTCACACTCTACACTGACCGACTGATCGTGTGTCCCGCCCTCAACCCAGGGAGGAACCAGAGCCCCTCCCGCAGCCGGGACCCTCCCCACAGGCAGAGGCCGCTGGAACCTCATGGGCAGAAATGCCACCTCCTTGAGAGAAAGGGGCCGAGTGCAAGGAGTCACTCACAGTCTTCCCCGGAGTAGAGCACCACGGACTGGGGCTGGGGGCCGGCGCCCAGGTGGTTGAGGGCTTGGACCTGGACCTCGTAGGGGGCGTAGACGGCCGGTGTCATCACCCGGAGGCTGTGCTCTCGGACCGTCTCCTCTTCCCATTCCCCATGGGTCCCCTGGGGCTTCCAGGCCACTCTGTACTCCAGCCCCGGCCCGTTCTGCTCCGTGGACTTGAGAGGCTAAAGCAGAGGCAGGACGCGTCAGTGACAGGGACACGCAGTCAGGATGGCGACAGTGGGCTGTGAGACAGGCCTCACAGCCGGTCCCCCAGGGAGAGCTCACCCCCTCTTCCATCAGCAACTGGGGTGAGCACTGTTGTCACCCTGTAGAGTCTGAAAACTAGTCCCTCGCTTCCTCTCATCTCAGGAGTCCCATAGTTTAGATGCTTGGGTTCTCTCCTTGGGGTGAAGTCTAACTTTTCATAAGAAAGAATCAACTAAGAAATTCTACTCGTTCCACCAATGTGGCTCAGTGGCTGAGCATCGGCCTATGAACCAGGAGGTCATGGTTCCCTTCCAGATCAGGGCATATGCCCACATTTCTGGCTAGACGCCCAGTAGTGGGCATGTAGGAGGCAGCCAACCAATGATTCTCTCTCATCGATGTTTCTATCTCTCATTCTCCCTCCTTCTCCCGCTAAAAAATCAAGAAATTCCACCCAGTTTTGAGTCTTGGTCTAGCCTGAATAATCTTCTTGAAATTATTTGCTGCCATAAAGCACCTTTTCACAACACTGAAATCCCAATGTTCTTTAACACAAACAAATAAAATACATTCATACAATATGGTAGCATAATCTAAACATCCTATCTCCCCTTTCTTAGAAAATACTGTCCTGTCCTTGTACTTAGCAAACAGACCTGAGAGAGAGAAAGAGAACATGAAGAGACACGCTGAGGAATACACACCTCCCATTTGATGACCATTTCCTTGGGCTGAGAAGCTTGAACTCTGATGTTTTGTGGATTCTTATCTGGAGCTGAAAAATTACAAGCATTAAATTTTTTTCCCGATTGTATGCCCTAAAGACAAATCATCATATTGTCCCCCCATAAATGACTATATTAGATAACTGATATACTTATTGATTCCTATCAGGCTCAGTCCCTAAAAAGACTTAAGATAGCATTATTGAGATGTAATTGGCATATAACATTGTGTAAGTTTAAGGTGGGCAATGCAATGATTTGACGATATAAGTCTATATTCAAATACGGACATACATTTTATGCATATCTATACATATAAAAGCCTAAGTGACTGAACGACTGGTTGCTATGACACACACTGACCACCAGGGGACAGACGCTCAATGCATAGGAATGGGCTCCCTCCTGTCTGGGTCAGGCTGGCGGGGGATGGGGCTGAAACCGGCTATCCGACATCCCCCGAGAGGTCCTAGGTGGCGAGAGGATGCAAGCCAGGCCTAGGGACCCGACTGGTGTACAAATCCATGCACTGGGCCTCTAGTATATATAAACTGCAAGATGATTACCAGAATAATTTTAGTTAACTCATCCATTACCTCCCATGAGGCAGCTTTAAAGCATGTATTTTATTTAAGGAGTGAAGTCCTGTTCCTGAAGTTATAATCATTCCATGGAAAGCAGATGGTTTACTTCCATGCATCTTAATTTTAAAGCTGCTCCTCAAGTTTGGCTCCGTGGATGGAGCACCAGCCTGCTGACTAAAGGGTCCCAGGTTTGATTCTGGTGAAGGGCACATACCTCAGTTGCAGGCTTGATTCTTGGCCCTGGTTGGGGCACATGCAGGAGGCAACCAATGTGTCTCTCTGACATCAATGTCTCTCTCTCTGTCTCTCCCCCTCCTTCCCTTCCACTCTCTTTAAAAATCAATGGAAAAATATCCTCGGGTGAGGGTTAACAAAAAACAAATAAACGAACAAAAGTGGAGTCCCTGACTTTCACTCCATACCCTGAAATTCACCCTCAACTCACTGTGCATGTGATTTTACCATGATATTCCACTATCAGAAGTCACTCAGAGGAATGCTCGCTCGCATCCCTCCCCGCCGGCTTCTGCTCTGTGGCCAACGTTTATGTCCTTCTGAAGGAGACAGTGTGATCTGAGCACCTGGTGTGCTGTTAATTTACAGAACTTCTCGAGCTCCGTCTTGGGGAAAAGCTCAAGTCTGAAAGCCTCGACCACTCTAGCAATCCTTTGTGGAGGCGGCCAGACTGAAATGCTGGATGGAAACCCATGCGCAGACCCACCTGCAGGAGGCGTTTCGTGGTGCTCACTCGGCCTGCTGGGGCAGCTCCTGCCCACTTCGTTGGCGGCGATGACCCTGAACTGGTATTTCATGTAGGGCGCCAGAGCCAACAGCACCGTGGTCTCCTCCCCAGGGACAGCCGCCAGCGCCTCCCACCGGCCTGGCTCCTCCCTGCTGCCCTCAAACTCCACGACATACTCTGGGGAAACAGCAAAGGAGCGTGTGTGTGAGTCAGAGGGAGACGCAGACACAGCAGCAAAGGCAGCCAAGGTTTTAGAGGAGAACCCGCCAGCTGTGTCAGATGTGGCTCTGAGATGCGCTCTGTCGGGAGGGTGAGTAGCAGGGGTCCCAGGCCGCCCCTACCGCTGATGTTGCTGTTATGGTTGTCCCCGGCGTCCCATGTCAGCCGCACACTCCTGTTCTGTCGTTCTGACAAGCGAAGGTTCTCAGGTGGATCTGGAACATCTGGTTGAAAACAAAAGGTAAAGGTGAAGAGAGAGCAGGCGGCCTGGCTTGCCGACCCCTCACCAGGCACCTGGCCAGCCTGCCTCCTCTCTGGGCCATGACCCCTCCGGGTCCCTGTCACAGGCAGTGTCCTCACGCTGCTCCCTGTGGGCAGATCCTCCTGAGATCCCCCAGGGCTGAGGCCTATGCCTGACTCCCCCAGTACCCCTCCAGCATCATCTGACCACACTGCACCTGGCAAGGGTATGCGTGGAGGGAAAGGAATGAAGCACCAAGTCCTTAAGGGAAGACGGGGAGAAAGTGTTTGAAACTGGGATACTACTTCATTGAAAAAATCCAAACTAACACATAAGTGCAGGGGCCCAAGTAATGGCTGGCTGAACGTCATCATAACAGAGGGGTTCCCACAGTGAGCTGCTCACCGAGCACAGTCACGCGAGTCCCGTCGGCAGCGCTGTCGAGAGCTGTGTGAGCTGAGCAGGTGTAGACGCCTTGGTCCTCCAGGGTGAGGTTGGAGATGGTCAGGTGGGCTCCGTCAATCAGTATCCTGCAGGGAGCAAGGAGCACAGGGTGAGGAAGAAAAGAGCAGGAATGACCCACACAATCCTTTCAAAAATAGGTTTTCCTGCCCAGCCAGTGCTGCTCAGTGGTGAGCGTCGGCCCATGAACCAGGAGGTCACGGTTTGATTCCGTTAGGGCACATGCCCGGGTTTCGGGCTCAATCCCCAATAGGGGGCGTGCAGGAGGCAGCCGATCCATGATTCTCTCTCAGCATTGATGTTTCTATCTCTCTCTCCCTCTCCCTTCCTCTCTCTCAAATCAATAAAAACATATTTTTAAAAATAGGTATTCTTCAATGAACACTATTTGAGCAAAAGTAAAGAAAGTCAACTTCACATGATGCAAATGTGGCTAGAGAACCGCACCCTCGGAAAGTGGATCTAAAAAGCATTGCTCATGCCCTGACTGGTTTGGCTTGGTGGATGGAGCATTGGCCTGCGGACTGAAGGGTCCCAGGTTCGATTCCGGTCAAGGGCATGTACCTTGGTTGCGGGTGCATCCACAGTGGGGAGTGTGCAGGAGGCAGCTGATCGATGTTTCTCTCTCATTGATGTTTCTGGCTCTCTATCCCTCTCCCTTCCTCTCTGTAAAAACTCAATAAAATTTCTTTTAATAAAAGCATCGCTCAGGCACCCACAGATCCGCCAGCACAGAGGGAGCAGTTTTGCTTTGCTTTGTTTTGTTTAGTGACCAAGCTCAGCCACGCGCAGGACGGCTGCGTGTGGCCCTGTGTCGCTGGGTGTGTCTCACACCTGCCACGCGTCTGAGTGACTCTCACCGAGTGGCTATTAGGGAACTCCATGCAGAATCAGCTGGGCCGCTTCTTTCAAAGGAGCCGCTGTGGCTGCCCCGGACCACGTGCCCCACGTGCCGATGGACTCAGATAATCTCTGTTTCTGACCCATTTCAGTTTCCATTTCCACACCCTCCACCCCGAGCAGGCTGCAACCTGGAGTCTGACAGCAGGGAAACTGTGGGATTCATCCGACCAGCAGGGGGCAGACCAGCCCTTCTTTTCCTACATCCTCTGCCCACAGCTTTTATCATTCCTCCCACTTTTGATCACTCTATGACAACCTGTTAAGATGAATTACAACTTTTACCCACATCTACGTACTGTTAACATAAGTATTCCAGTATTTTCTTAAAAAGTAGCGTTTCATTACATTGGAAATATGTTCACAGCAGTTTGCTCGTTAGTTGATATAAATGCCATCCTATGGGGAGAGAAACTGCTCTGAGGGGTTTTTATGTTCTTATTTTTCTTTAATATGTTTTTCTTATTGATGTTTCTTAGAGAGACAGAGGAAGGGAGATGGAGAGGGAGAGAAACATCAATGAGAGAGAAACATCAATCAACTGCCTCCTGCACGCCTTGGGCATGTGCCCTGAATGCGAACTGAACCGTGACCTCCTGGTTCATCGGTCGACATCAACCACTGAGCCACGCCGGTTGGACTCATCTGCATTTTTTCTGCCCCTCTGTACACAGGATGGAGGCCCATACGTGTACTTCCCTAGCCTCCCGGCAGGATTGGAGTAAACGTTCAAAAATGACTCAAGCCTGTCTCTGCCCAAGTGGCTGAAGCACTGACAGGCAGCTGGACCCACTGGCTGTTGGGTTCCAGATCCAGAGTTGACCTTTCACACCTGCTCCTGCCACCCGCACTCGCCCACCTGCCATCCTCGGTGCCGTTGGTCTCGAAGGCGGAGCCCCCTTTGCTCCAGGTCAACCTCAGACTCGGCTTCAGGTGCGGGTCACACTCGCTCTCGCAACGCAGCTCCAGCGTGTGGGACCGGGGGACGCGGGGGTCCCTAGGAGAGACCTGGAGCTTCGTGGCATCTGTGGCACCAAACGAACACAGGGGTTAGGACTGCAGGGCACACCCGTTTCCCGGGGCCTGCAACTCCATCAGCCACAGCTGCCGGCGGGCTGGTGGGTCCTCCTGCAGAGCCTGTCACTGTTATATCCCCGCGTCACAGCGCAGGGCTGATTCCTTCCATCAGGGCGGACAACGGTGGTTCACGGGGGAGGGGGGATCAATAGCTTAGCGATTTCCCTGCGTCCTGGGCTCAGCGATCAAGGAGTACAAGCAAACAAAGGCCTCCATGTTTTTTTTGTTATTGCTTTTTAATGACTTAATTTCTTGCTCTGGTCGGTGTTGCCTAAACCCCATTTCATTTGGGACAATGGAGACCTATGGGACCTGCATAAGAATTCACACCAGGCGGAAACAGAACAGACTCACTGCGGATGTCCAGAGTGGCCGTGACTGCGGTTTTCCCCTGCGCGTTCTCCACCCAGCAGGAGTAGGCACCCGCGTCCTCCGCGGTGGCCTCCCGGACCTGCAGAGTCCCGTTGGCGTGGACGTGGTACCGTGGGCCTTCGAGAGGCCTGGCTGCATCCACCTTCTGCCTGTAGACAGAGGGCGTGGGTCAGCGTGGCTGTGCAAACTGGAAACTAGCCCGGTCGTGTGAGCTTTCCTTCTGTGGAAGCCTCGCTGGCTTCATGTAATGTTCTATGGGGCTCACATTTCCCCCTATGGGTCACCGACTGTCACATTTGTCCCACTGACGTTGCCCAGGGGAGCTCGGGTCTGGGCCCCACACTTCTGCTATATTTTTTAAAACATGTTTTTATTGATTTTTAGAAAGAGAGTGAGGGAGAGGGAGAGAGAGAGAAACATCAATGATGAGAGAGAATCATTGATCAGCTGCCTCCTGCACGCCCCACAATGAGGATCCAGCCTGCAACCCGGGCATGTGCCCTGACCAGCAATCAAACTGAGACCTCCTGGTTCATAGGTTCCATGGTCAACCACTGAAACACACCTGCAGGGGCCTCTGTATTTCTCAGCTGGTCATACAGCCCCGCAGCTGTCCTTGGTGCTGAATAAATGTTCTCTGACGGTGAACCCACAGGGCTGCTCCATGCTCCCAGGCAGGGTGGCAATTAGGGTGCTTCCCTGGGGCCTGGGGACAGGTGGCAATGTGGAAACAGGGTGCCTATCATGTGACGGAGGAGAAACAAAGAAAGACCCGCGGCTGACCTTCTCTCAGGGACGCGGTACGTGGTCACCTACCAGGACACCATGGCCTGGGGCGAGGCGAAGAACTCGCAGAGCAGGAAGGCGCTGGACCCTGCCACGGCGGCGTAGCTCTCCTCATCCTCAGTTTCGATCAGTGGACGGACATCTATTGGAAAACCACGTGAACAGTTTGAAAGGTGCATATAAGCAACAACATGTGCAGACCTTGGCTAGCGTACATTGTGCTGCTATGAGCATAGGGGTGCACACATGCTGTTGAATCGCTGTGTCAGGTTTCTTGGGATATTATTCCCAAAGGTGGGATGGCTGGGCCAAATGGCAATCGATTTTTAATTCTCTGAGGAAACTCCACACTGTTTTCCACAGCGGCTGCACCAGCCTGCATTCCCACCAGCTGCGAACGAGGGTCCCTTTTCTCCACATCCTCACCAGCACGGGTTTGACTCATTGATGGTAACCACTCTGGCAGGTGTGAGGCGGCACCTCATTGTCATTCAGATTTGAGGGGACATGGAAGACACCTGTAACGCTCTCAACAACAATGATAAATTTTAAAAATAAAGTAAGAACATGTGCAAACGAGATGCTCTTCATGCAGCCACGCGCATGTTGTGAGAAGGGAACAGAGCGGAGTATTACAGCCCCTGTTCTTGAGTTGGAAGCTACCCAAAGTCAACACCCTTATGCAAGGATAATTTCAGTAGAAAGTCTGACGCTCGCATGTCTCACGGATGGGCTCTGCCTGCCCATGGCTTATGCGTGAAGGATTCAACGAGCTGGTGGGTGTGGCCGTGACCAACGCGCCCTGAACCACGGCTGGGGGAAGGGCCCTCTCGCGGGCGGGGGGCGCTCACCGACCACGTCGACGTTGGCGTTAGCCAGGATGGTGCCGTGCGCGTTGGAGGCCTCGCACTGGTACACGGCCGTGTGGTTGGGCTGCAGGTCCGTGAAGCTGACCTCCCCGGGGGAGACAACGTCACCGGCAAATGGATTTTCTGCAGGAGATTAGAGTGTCGGTGTGAGAAACATGGGACCTGAAACATTCATGCACCATCTATCACGCGTGTCACACAGCATTCATATTTTAAGAGCCGCTGAAGGTGAGTGATTGTTCCCTGCATCTAATTCTTTAGACTTTCCCAGCGTCAGCTGTGAGCTTCATTCCCAGACCCCTCTGCCTCAGTTTGGTGTTTAATGGCAAAACAGCGACTGCCTCAGGCTCCTCGCCTCGCCTCTCCACAGCCACACTTGAGGGCGACGCGCCAGTTTCCCTTTAGCAGGCCTGCCCGGCAATGACCTGGTCATCACTTCTCTTATAAATTCAGGTCCTGATCCTGCCCAGTGTAATGCCCACGTTCACCCACCTGGCGCCAACCCTCCAACACTTCCCTCTGTCTTCCTTCCTGCCCTCTTTGCTTTTCTTTAAAATATGATTTTTATTGACTCCAGAGAGGAAGGGAGAGGGAGAGAAAGAGAGAAACATCAATGGTGAGAATCACTGACGGGCTGCCTCCTGCAGGCTCCCTGCTGAGGATGGAGCCCACACCCAGGCGTGTACCCTGACCGGGAATCAAAAAGCAACCATCCGGTTCATAGGTCAACGCTCAACCACTGAGCCACGCTGGTGGGCGTGGCCCTCCGTGTGTGGCCCTCCGCCCCGTCACAGCTGGTTGGCACTTACCCTCTATGGGGATGCCGTTGACTCGCCAGCGGATGACGGGCTCGGGCTCGCCCTCCGCCTCGCACAGCAGGATGCCGCTGCTCCCCGTGCTATACACGCCACTCTGGGGTTTCTTCGTCCAGCGAGGGGGCTCTGGAAACAAAGTCAGGGGCTCCTCAGACATTTATCCATATCAGAGGGTCCACCAAGGTCAAGGCCCACACTTCCATGACACACCAGCAGGTGGCAGACACAGCAGGGGTTCAGGGATGGTTGCTGAGTGTTCTGTAAGGTGAGGGTGCATGTGTATTCATGTGTGCATGTGTGTGTGTATATGTGTGAGTGCATGTATGCATATGTGCTTGTGTTCAGGTGGGTGCACACATGCGTGAAGACAGAAAATAAAACTTGTGTGCACGCATGTGTGGGTGTGCATGTGTGTGTTCTCATTTGGACTGACAGCATGGATAAGAAGTTCAACATACTAAAAACAGTTATCTGTAATAACCATTTCGATAGTTTGCTGCACGCATCCATCCATCTCCACAGCAGAGCATGGAGGGAGGCAGATGGTGCGTACGTGGTGCTGGCTGCAGCTTTTTCCACTGGTGGCAGGGAGCTGAACGTTGCTGACAGTAAGAAATAAAATGTCCCGCATTTAGTTTAAGTGTCTCTGAACGAATGGCTTTGCAGCATTTCCTAGCCATACCTACACCTACCCATTCATCCAGGAAAGCACGTGGGCAGCATTAATTCCTGGAGAGTCTTTTGTAAGAGGGAGGGAACCCAAACAGCAGTGTTTAGCTTTTGCCCTTGAAACAATGAGGAAAAGACACACTTGAATTATTTGCATCTCTCTGCGCGGAAGGCTCCGGGTTATGATTCTAAGCAGAGGCTAAGGGCAGGAGGAGGCCTGTTCCTTTAGTGCTTGTCACCTGAAGCACATCACCGTGTCAGGAGCAAATCAAAGATTGCGATGAAAGTGTGGATGGTTTGGATAACCTGGTTTTGGAGAAAATTGCAGCATTCCTGCAGGCGGTCATTCCCTTCCAGTGTCACTGGGATATTTCCCCCAGACGACTGACTGAATTTCCATTTTAGTCAAAAAGGGGAAGTCTTCAAAGTGCGTGGCTAAGTAAAATGAAAAACATCACGTAACCATCATTTTAAAGCAAAAGAGGGAAAAGGTGATTTGATGGAAAGAAAATGCCTGTAGATTTACGAGGAAAACCAAAAACATACAAGTAACCCTGGCAAGTTCAAATTCAGGCAACAGAAGGGCTTCGGTGTCTGTCCCACCGGGGGTGGGCGTAACTCTTACCCCCCAAGTTAAACATCCGTGTCCATCATCTACACCCTGTAAATATTTAGTTTAAAATGCAAGCGTCACATTATACACTGCACATCCCTCACTGAAGGGCAGGGGTTTGTTCTTTTGTGTGCGTGCGTGTGTGTGTGCATGCCTTATGATATTTTTATTTTCTGTCTTCTCATAAACTACACTAAAATGAACTACTTGAGTTAAAGCTCCATGAATGTGAGAATTACCACATTTTCCACAGAAAGCTCTCGGAGCCCGTCACAGCGAAGGAGGCTCGGGGTGTAATGAACTGCATGGGGACTGTGATCATCGACATGGGGCGGTGTGTTTGAAAGCTGCTGAGAGAGAAGATCTCGAAGGTTCTCATCACAAGAAAAAAAAAACCTGTAACTGTGGATGGATTTGGAGGTCACTGGGGTCACCGGGGTGATGAGAGCACAACGTATACAAATATTAGTCATGACGTCGTACACTTGCAAGAATTCGTGTCAACCATATCTCCAAACATGTCCGTCATAGCTCAGTAGAGACAGCGACATAACGGAGATTTGGTCATGATGACCTTTCCCTTCACACGTAACAGAGTCAGGATTTCTATTTCTCTTCTCATTCATTCTTTGGCGTCTGCCTGAATGCCTGTCCGTCAGAGCTGAAGGGGCTGAGGTGGCACCGTGTCCAACCCTCTCGCCTGGGGACGGAGGCTGAGCTTTGGGAAGTCCCCTCACTGAGCGTGTCCCCAGGAAACAAGCCCCACGTCCTGACCCTGCCTGACCTGGGACCTGTGAACCCACCACCCACCACCGTGTGAGCAGCACTGAGGCCAAAGCAAACGCTGTGGGTTTTCTAATTCATTCTGACTCTACCCTTTGGACCGTGGAGGAGCCGTGTCCATTAATTCACCCCCGTCTCCGTCCTCTTCCAAACCTGAGGTCTCGTCTATCAGCTGCCTCGGAGGTTCTGCCTATTCTCTGGGAATCATGGCTGAACTCGACCCTAACCTTTCCTCGCAGCTCTCTGTAGGAAATTGCTTGGACCTTCTTTTTACGCTTCTCATCCCCATCTCTCCTGGAGAAGTGAGCTGGGCCTGAGGCAGGCAGGAGGGCCTGGCCAGGCCATGAGAAAGACCTAGTCAGTGCTGCTCAGAATCCTCTTGGGCCACACTGTCCTGCCCGCAGCCCAGACCGAGACCCGCGCACTGGGGTCCTGCGGGAGCACCGGGACCCGTGTCCCCAGTGGCCCAGGTTATTATTCTTCCTGTGTCTCCCTCGCTGGGCACAGTGAGAAAAACACACAGGGCAGGCAATTCTGAATTGAAATGAGATGATGGACCCCCAAGATTCCCATAAAAAAGGCATAAGATGGGGGGCAGTTGTGGGGGAGTGAGGGTCACTACTTCCCTTGCCCATGACCTCCCTTTCACGTGTGGTTCGCTAAAGAGCCTTCAATGCGTCTGAGGGCGTCAGCGACAGGGCAGGTGGAGGGGAGGCTGGGGGCCTGCAGGGGTGTTTTCCAAAATCAGACCCTGCAACTCTATTCTTAAAAGGCAAGGTCTGGTTGAAAAGAGTTTTTAAAAAACACTCGAGCGAGAGAAAGACATGGTTAAAATGGAAAATTCTGAGAGAAATCCATCACTGAATCCCATTCTTTTATCCTAAGATATGACATGGTAACTGATGAACATGACACATGTCGAAACATTACTCATGTTGTCATAATCGTAGATTTAAAAATACGATGACAAATGTACCTACTGCTGCTGGAAACTGAGATGCAGATGTTGAGCACTGAGGATTTAATAATGGAATATAACGACTGTCGTGGATAGAATAAACTGCAAAACTCCCTTCTCAGGAGCGCTGCTCCCTCCGCTGAGACTTCCCTTCGCAGCCACTCATCAGTTTGGCTCAAATAAACTCATAAAAGTTCTCTACAGGTTTGGATGCTTCTTATATTGACACTAAAGGCCCAATGCATGAAATTCATGCACAGGTAGGGTCCCTAGGCCTGATCAGCAATCAGGACAGATTGGGGCCAACCAGCTGCCTGCCAGGACCTCCCTTTGTTCTGTGCTGCCCCCTGGTGGTCAGTACATATCATAACAAGCAATCAAATTCCCAGTCTCCCAGTTGAATTCCTGAGGGGATGCTTTACATATTAGGCTTTTATATATAGACTAGGGACCTGGTGCACAAAAATTTGTGCACTCAGGAGGTCCCTCAGCCCGGCCTGTGCCCTCTCGCAGTCTGGGACCCCTTGGGGGATGTCCACCTGCTGGCATGCCTGGCCAGCCTGGCTGAGGGGCTGATGGCTGTTTGCAAGCTGGCCAAGCCCCCCAGTGTGGACCCTCACCCCATTAGGGTGTGGCCAGCCTGGGTGCAGGGATGAGGGCTGATTTCAGGCTGCCCACAGTCCCTTCAAGGTTCGAGTCCCTACTGGGGTGCCTGGGCAGCCTGGGTGCAGGGCTGAGGGCCATTTTCAGGCTTCCCACAGTCCCTTCAAGGTTTGAGTCCCTACTTGGGTGCCTGGGAAGCCTAGGTGCAGGTTGAGGGGTGTTTTCAGGCTGCCACAGTCCCTTCAGGGTTTGGGTCCCTACTGGGGTACCTGGCCAGCCTGGGTGATTGGCTGAGGGCCGTTTTCAGGCTTTCACGCTGCCCACAGCTCCCACTGACCCAACGTCCCAGCAAGGCTGGCTGGAAGCAGGTTTTTGGGGTTGCTTTAAGCCAGGCCTAGGCAGGTAATGAAGCCTCCTGTTGGCTTTAGCTCCGTGGCTTCTATAATTGAAAGAATGTTGCCTTAGTAGAGGCCCAGACAGCCTAGGCAGGCAGTTCCCTCCATCGCTGGTGCAACAGAAGCCTCCTGTTTCGTTCAGCTCCGTGGCTTCTATAATTGCAACTATGTTGCCATGAGCAGAGAGAGGCCCAGCCGGCCTAGGCAGACAGTTTACTCCTGGTGCAATGGAAGCCTGCTGTTTACTCTAGCTCGGTGACTGCCAGCCTCCATCTTGGCTGGGTTAATTTGCATACAGCTGCTCTGATTGACTGGTGGGCGTGGCTTAGGCATCCCAGAGAAATGGTCAACTTCAGTATTACTCTTTTATTAGATAGATAATAAAGAGGATCTATATAATAGAGAATATAATGGTATGTGTGTATATATTAATACGTCTAGCACATGTTCCCTTGCATACGTGATGTGTCTCCTTTACTACATGTGCAATATTTACATGGTGGAACCTGGAAGGAACAGTTTTGCTGAGTCAGCTTCCCAGCTGCTTTTGCTTCTGCTGACCACAGGAATTGAAAATGCAGCTTCCCTCCTCTTCAGACTGTTGTGGTTCAGTCACAGAGTGTGCTTGTGTCCTGGAGTAAAGGACTCTCACATGCGGGGGGCGGGGGGGAACCCCACACAACGCCTGCTTTCACTGAGGCACAAGGGGGCTTTCAGATGGACTCAAATTTCAAAGTTCACGGACGCCCTCCCCTCCCCATGTGGCCCATGTGGTTCTTTAATTTGAGTTTCTAAGCCAAAGACAAAATGAGGGAGAAGAGGAGGCGGGCAAAGGCAGAGGAAAGTTGAATGAAAGCAAAGGCCCGCCCAAGTGCCTAATGAGGGTTGTATTCATGCGGCTTCCACACTTAAACACTGGAAGGGCTCCTGGAGATCCCTCCCTGACTTCTCCCTGGTCCCAGAATTCCAGAATTCGTGAAGGGCAACCCCAGAAACACAGCAGAGGCAGTTAGTGGTGTCTCATTAAGGGGAGAGGATTAAGTATCCCCAATAAAAACATGATTTGCATCTCAATAGTGCTCCTGGTGGGTTTATGAATAGTGGGACAGTCTGTGCAGGAAACCTGTATTCCTTTGCAGTCCTCCAGTCCACAGGGCAAAGGGGATAATTTATTCTACATCCTTGACTTCCATTTCTTTCTTTCTTCCTTTTTTTTTTTTTTCTGCAACCTTTGCAATTCTTTTGAAAGCTTGCCTTCCAGTCAGGAAACCTCAGCCAGATTGCTAAGATATGCAGCTCCCGCAGCCAAGCTCACCATCTGGAGGGGTTTGCAGGAGTCAGCAGCTCGGGGTCCAGCAGCAGCTATGGGCCAGCCAGGGTCCCAGTGCTGGTGCTGGGGCTGAGGCGGGGGTCCCCGAAAACAGCCCTGCTGCCCTGCAGAGCCAAGCCATATAGAAACACCAGGAGGACTACAATCACAGGTAACAGACACCTCTCAAACGCCTCCTCTCCGAATGATCCACGTCCCAGGCTGCAGCCTGTGTCCTGTGTGCACAGCAATAGCTTCCCCCGTCTGGTTTTGCGGCTGTTGAACAAGAATGTTATGTTCCCAGTCGTGGGTCCAGGTCCTCCTCACCCAGCGAGTCACCCTGTGGGAGAGGCCTGGGGAACACGGGTTCCCCCCAAACAGCAGCCTGGGTAAGCCGTGGTGCTACATCTGTGTGTGGGGCAAACTTGTGTCTCCTTCTTCCTTTTCCCCAGTAACTTGAACGAGGGTTGGAGGAGAGGGCCTGGACCTAGGGGTTCCTTGTGCAACCAAAGCTTGAAAGGTGAACATATTGGGATATAGACAGAAGCCCTAGAAAGCCAGTCCCTGAACGCTACCCTGAAGGGGACAGTTCCCCTCATCATGAGGACCACACAGTGTGACACAGTGAAAACCCGGGGATCATCCCATGGGCTCGGTCAGCACAGTCCACCGCCCACGTACAGGTGACCTCAGTGTGGTCCCGCCCAGGGAGAAAGCCTGCGGCAATCCATCCCGAGGTGACAGGGCGCCTCCCCTCCCCCCAGCAGGCACAGCCCCACTGTCTGCATTCGGGGCGCCCCTTTTAAATGACGGCCTCATTGCCCAACGACTTCTACCCCACCTCACACGACAGCCCCGCTGTTGACCAAAGGCTTGGGTTTCCAGAGAGAGGACCTAACTATAACAAAGGTGTGTGTGCCCCTTTGGGTGGAGAATTCATGTTTCTGCCACCTAGTCTGTTATTCTTTCCCCAGAACTAACATAGACAATACCCTCTGGATACGGGTAGGAAAAACGTGTCCGGGAAAGAACTGGGACAACAGTGCGTCTGTCTACCTTGCTCATCTCAAGGGGGAAAACGCGGGTTCAGAAAGCGGAGGTAGCTCATGGCGGACTCTGCGAGTTAATGCCGGGGCGAGAAACACGGCCGGGTGTTCCTGGCGTCCTCCCGACCTGCTCTGAGAGCTGACCGTGGGCAGTGTCACGGGCATATTAATATAAACGGTTTTTTCTCACAGTTCGAGGCCAGGAGGCCAGATTGAAGGGCTAAGTGAGGGAGTCCCGGAGTCCTCTGACTGAACCCCTGCTGTGACACCCTTGGTCACTGTCCTCTCCCGGTGGTCTGTGTGGTGAGTGACAGACCAGTGAGTGACATGACACCCAGAGTCCGCCCCGCAGTCCACCGCGGGTCAGTTACTGCCGTCACACACCTGCTGCACGGGGGTAGGTGCGCCACATTCCCACCGAACGGAAGGAAAGTGCGTCGCGTGGGGTGGCGGACATACCTTCCACGGTGACGTGGAAATCGTGCGTGGCCACGCCCAGGAAGTTGTTGGCTGTGCAGCGGTAATTCCCTTTGTCCTGGTAGGAGACGTTCTCTATCTTCAGCGTCTTCCCGTAATTCTCTTTCGTTTCTCTTCCTTTTGGCAAATCACCACCCACTTTTTCCCAATCGACCTGCGGTGTTGGCCTGAAAAGCAATCAGGAAGTGATACATGTCTCTCAATGGGCAACATGGAAGGTAAAGAAGCCACGGGACACAACCTCATCTCGTGGCTCCCCTGCGTGCCCTCGGAGTCTCGCCGAGGGACATCCTTTCGCATTCCCGGGGCTCCGACCCACCCACACCTCCAGGGCCAACGTGGGGGCTGGCTCAGGCCTCCGCCTCAGCACCTCCTCCCACCGTCTCCTCAGACACGTCCTCCTGTGCACGGGCCACGGCAGGGACAGGCTGGGCCGTGGGTGTGGCTAGGTTAAGGTGACCAGACGTCCCGCTTTTGGCGGGACAGTCCTGATTTTTAACAATTTGCCCCGCGTCCCATGGCGTTTTAAAAAAAAGTCCCGATTTTTGGAAAGAGACATATGTACTACTCTTTGTAATATTTTAAGTAATAAAAAAAAAAGAACACCCCCCCCTCCACCCCCGTCAATGGTGTCCCGCTCTACCAATGTTAAAATCTGGTCACCTCAGGCTAGGTGAAGGATGGACATTGGGACCCCTAGACATATGGCAAGAGGTGTGTCAGGTGTGAAATGTCCCCGTGGGCGACGGGAAGTGGCCAGAAATGCCAGCCCCTTCCCTGTATGAGTTTGAACACGAGATAAAGGAGGACCCAGCGGCCGGCCGAGAGAAGCCCTGAGATATTGCAGACAACGTCTCAGGTGAGACAGCCGAGCAGACCTGAGCCCCCGGCCAACACGGACACGGGCCACGCTGAGAGCACGTGGCCTGCAGGGGCCGCACGAGTGCGTTCGCCACGGGGCTTGGAGCTCACGGCCTAACAGGTGCTTCACCCGAGTCTCCGAATGGTTGTTTCCAACCCCATCTGTCAACATGGGGCCGGGCCAAGTCACAGGCTGCTTGGACCACAGCCCCCCCTCCCCCCCAGCCCGGAGCCCGCACAAGCCTAGACTTTGGTGGTGCCAGCCTCCCCTCTCTGCCCATCCTCGGCATTAGTCTAATCCTCTGCACCCCATCCTGGAAGGACAGAGGGAAGGAGTGTGTCAGGGATGATGGGGAAGGTCCTTGCACAGGGCCGCAGCCACACCTCCGCAGCAGGGCAGCTATATTCTCGCCAAACTGTTTTCTTGCTCTTTTTTACTGAATTGAAGGAAGATTTACTGACAGGGTTGGAGCGAGGGAGTTGAAGGAAAATACAGGGCGCGCCCCCCAAAATGTATACACACGTAACAGCTGATAGTGCGATTGCCGTTTCCTCCTTTTCAGATTTAACCCATCGGACTATGTAACTCTTCAAAGTGTGTGTGCTTTTTAGGGGACACCTGTACACTGTTTAACCTCCCGATTGTGTGAGAAGGTGACAGTGTCGGGCTGGGCACCAGCGTCCCTGCAGAATTTCCTGTTTTGTGATTACTTCCCACACGTGGAAACTTCTCCTACACGTTCTCTGATTCAGAGACCATCCATCCCTTGACTGCACAGAGCAGCTCCTTGGGTTGGAAAGTGCAGAAATAAGTTCAACATCGAGGTAGCTCAGATTCTGGAGGCAGACAGGAGAGGGGACTCCAGGTCTCAGGGCTCCCCTGCCCTTCCCTGCCCTGCCCGGGGACATGGAGAAATTCAGGCGACATGTGGTGTGCAAGATGCCGTGCCTGACACAGGAGACCAGGTGGGCGTCCAGGGATGACTGGTCTGTGACTGCAGAAGGCGTGGTTGAAAACTCCCGTGGAAGGTAAGTGTGCAGCTCTCTAAGATCCCCACGGTGCATCCCCGGCGTCTGAAGCAGGACCCGCGGGCTCCCGGGGTCACCCCAGCACCGAGAAGCAGGGCCCAGAGTCCTGTCAGGGGAAGTCCATGCACCAGGGCCCCAGGGCCCCAGGACGACACATTTCTGCAGATGCCTCCCTGGGCTTCATGTTCTCGACAGCCCGGGGCAGCGTTTCCATGGTTCTGAAGGTAGCCGTGCGCCGCCAGCCACCCCAGGAGGAAGACTATGGTCTTTGTGGGAAACAGGGAGGGAGAGTTGCTGAAATGTCCCCGGGCTCACAGGGCCAAGGGGCACGGTGACAAATCCTGGAAGAATGTCACTTCTCCCACCGCAAGCTCATGGGGTGGTTCCCATACCTTCTCACACGCTAGGGACCAGCTTCTAGAACAGGCCCTGAAGTCTAACGTAAAACCACTCACCGGGAATATACACTGAGCTATGGGCGACCACGACTTCTAAATGCCACGTCCTGCCCCACTGACCGCCGCCCAGCAACGGGGAGCTGGGGGGGAGGGGGACCTTCAACTCGCACATGAGGAAGGAACCTGGGTGCTGGGGCCTGCTTTCCACAGAGGCTGGCACGAGGCAGGAAGCACAGACAGACAGAGGCTGGAGAAAGGCTACCTGTCTGACCATGTGTTAGAGAAGATGGGCCTTGTCCTCAAGGACTTATGAAGGTTACTCAGTAAACACAGTAACTCCGACACATGGGTGGGGGTGGGACCTGACTGGCCTTTGAGCAATGCCACATACAGGTCGCTGTATCATAGAAACGTACGCTGGAAACCTATATGATCCCATTAACCAAGATTATGCCCCAAAGTGAATTAAACAAAAGAAAAAGACAAGATATGACCAAGGACCCCTGTCTTTCCTGGGGAATTTGGAAACTTGTGTTGTTTGTTTTTCAGATAAAGTCCAGGGGATTCTAGGTTCCCATGGAACTGTTATGTGGATAGGCACCCCCATGAGTCACGGGAAGCAGGGGACAGGAGAGGCAGATGGGGTCCTGGGAACCTGACAGGGAACCTGATGAGGAGCTGGAGGGACAGGGCCGGCCCGGGACCAAGACCTGTCCCCGCCTACACCGCTGCTGGTTCCAGCCTGGGCCTTCGAGATGCCCTCCCTACCCCGCTGACTGAGCAAAAGGGGCTTCTGTCACCATCACCCCGTCCTCACTCCCACACGGACAGAGGGAGCGGCTTAGAGATCAGTCCCAGCACCAGCCTGGAGTCTGGATGGTGGAGACAGTTACTCCCTCCAGACATGTGCTCACTCATGCTTTTTTAAGAAAGACAATGGTTGAAATGGGGTGTGCAGGCGTGCCTCCGTGGACATCGTATTGCTTACACAGCAGATGGACGGTCGGGGCTGATGGGCAGTTGGACAGGGCAGGTACTCACAGGCCTTCGGCGAAGCACTCCAGCACCAGGGTGTCGCCCCGGAGGACGGTGACCACGGACTCGGGGCCCCTCGCCGCGGGAGGCAGCAGCAGGCTGGGCTTTCTCTGCTTGATGGAGTTTGCTGAAGGGAAAGAACAGTCTCCTGTTTTCCTCAGGCTCAGAGGTTCCTGGTTCTAAATCGCTCTCAGGACAGACATAACCTGATGCTTCCAGGGGGACGAGTGGTGGACAGACACAGACACACCTCCCGCATCTGAGTGTGCTTCCACTGAGATGCCCTCCTGCACCAGCCGGGCAACCTCCGGGGAGTGAGGGGAGTGAGGCGGGAGGAGGAAGCCTGTCCTTGCCACGCCTTCAGGCCCAGGATTCAAACACGACGGAGAGGAGAGCTCATTTCTTGACAGAAGCCCTTCAGTTCTTGGACGTCTGATTCTATGGTCTACACCTGAGTCGTGCCCAGCCCCACTCAGTAACGCGGTATGTTTCTGTGTCTGTGTTTTTCATTTAAACCAGGGGCGGCGGGGAGCCAAGGGCCTCTGGATAGTTATAACATCATTTGCGGGCCACACAAAAGTATCAACTTCAACATCAGCCTGCTCTCTTTGGCCTAGCATTTCATTAACTCACCCCCAATATATTTAAGGGGGTGGGAGTCAATAGACACCTCTATGTTAAAAGATTTTCTTTAACATGAATATTAGTATTTTAGTAAACTCACAAAGGTATCAGAGGAAAAATGCAAACGGTGAGATGGCAATGAGATACAACGCTGAGAGTAACTGCCAACACGCATGACCGACTTACCCTTGGAGCCGGTCTCTGTGGGTGAACGCGAGTCATTAGCATGCTTTACTGAAATGAAAAAAATGGAAGAAAAACTCACAAACACAATGGTGGGTGTCGATGCCAACAGAGAATGAAGCGTCACATTTCTTCCTGAGAGAAACCACAGCGTGAGGCATGACATGCTTCCCCAGAGCTCCGTCTTTAGGGAAACAGTGGGAGGGACATGCCCGCGGAGCTTAACCTTCAACTATCACAGGCGAATCCGGGCGGGAGGACACAAATGGCAGCTCGGGGAGGAGAACGGAGGCTGCGAGGACGCTCGAGCAGAGCCCTGGCATCAGGCACCACATGGAATGACGGAGAAAGTCACCGACCAAATCAGGCAACGGATGGCCATGCCCACCCCGACGCCAGCGGAGCCCACGGTCCTCCCTGAGAACCTCCAGGCTTTCTCCCCTGACCCGAGTAGGGGAGGGAAGAATTCAAATAACCTTGTCAATGTCGGAAAGACAGAACAAACTACGTGAAAAAACATCGGAACAGTGTCCGGCCGGTGTGGCTCAGTGGCTGAGCTTCGCATCCTTGAACCAGGAGGTTGCAGGTTTGATTCCCACTCAGGGCACCTCCCTGGGTTGTGGGCTCGATCCCCAATAAGAGGTAAGCAGGAGGCAGGCAATGAATGATTCTCTCTCACCACTGATGTTTCCCTCTCTCTCTCTCTCTCTCTCTTCCTCTCTGAAATCAATAAAAA
>PVJC01001490.1:0-28425 GCA_004026665.1 Murina feae
AAACCAAGAAAAAAATGGTAGTAAATCATTTAACCCTACTACTTAAAAAATTTTAAAGAGAGCAACAAAAAAAGCCAAATGAAACAGAAGGCAGGAGATAATAAAGATCAGAGCATAAATAATTGACATAAAGACTAAAAAAAACACAAAAGATCAATTAAACTAAGAGCTGTTTTTTTGAAAGGATAAACAAGATGGATGAACCTCTATCCAGGCTCACCAAAAAGCAAAGAGAATGGACCCAAATAAACAAAATTATAAATTAAAAGAGGTGAAATAACAACAGACCCCACAGAAATACAAAGGTTGTTAAAAAAAATACTATGAAAAACTCTATTCTAACAAACTAGACAACCTGGAGGAAATGGACGTATTCCCAGAAAAATACAACCTTCCAAAAGTCAATCAAGAAAAACCTAAGAATCTCAATAGACCAAGGAAAACATTCTTGCATAAAGAAAAACTAAGAGAATTCATCAATGGCTCTAAAAGAAGTACTAAACGAAGTTCTTTAGGCTGAACCTAAATGATACTGGAAAGAATAGTGAAAGTTCAAAAATAAAGACAGAGAAACACAAATAGTAAATATAAAAAAATTATTTTCCTGTCTTAAGTTCTTTAAATATGTATGATCATTGAAAACAAAAATTATAGCAATGTCTGGATTTAAATATAATACCTATAAGAATTTTAAAAGATTTAATGGGGAGAGTGATATGGTTTGGTTATGTGGTTTTATTTCTTCAAAATTTATTTACAGTAAAAATAAGTTGAGCTTTAAATGTCACATAGTTGTGCAGCCAGCACAACAACAAAAATATACAGAGTATATGTTCAAAACAGTGAACATAGTCATTACTCCCCAAAATTTTTTCCCGGTCCCTTTTATTCCTTTCTTCTCTCCAATGACAAGCTTATGTTACTGTAGAGTGCTTTGCCTTTTTTTAAAGATTTTTTATTAATAGAATCAGGCAGGGTGCATCTTTTTTTTTCTGGGTTCTTTCACTCAGCATAATTATTTTGAAATTCATTCATGTTGTTATTATCAAATACATAGTAATATGTATTAGTGTACTGGATTCATTGGACCAAGTCTACCAAAACATTGTATGCATGTGTACATAAGTATATGCATATATACATAAGTTAGAGTGATAAAGGTTCTGAGAGAAATATTTGGTATATCTTCACAGCTCTTGTTATAGTATTGTGGATAAACAATAATACAGATGTAGGGAATATGTTACCACTTTCTGGGGACAGCATATTTTCATGAAAAAGGGTCAGGGGTCAAATAATAACCATGATATATTAGTGCCTCAACATCCTTATTTCACATCTTTGTTCCTTAATTTTGTTATCCTTTAAAAACTGGGAGATGTCAGCACTTCATATGATTGTTATGTGTAGTAAATGGAATCACATATATAAAGCACTTAGCATAGAGTTTGACACACAGCAGATAATCAAAAAGTGTAAAAGTGTTATTTCCCTTTCTTTTCTATCTTTTACAAAGAGAAAACTTCTCATCCTGAAAAAAGGGGCGGGGGGATAGTTTCATTAAGATTACTTGTAATATCATAGTGCCATCTGTTGACCATGTAGAACTATTACAGTACCTGTAGTGGATACTGCATTTCTGACAAAGCTCTACACCTGTATTAAAGATGTCATCATCTCTAGGCTAGTGTTGAAGGGACAGGCAATGATGACTGTGCTTGAAGATTGTTCTATTGAGTTTAGAGACCTCTCCCCTGCCTGGACATTCTTTCCTGTCAGGAAGCAGTGCTCAAGAAAAAGGAGAAGAGCTTCTCCCATAGCCTATTCTAAGATGGGCAAATGGCAGATTGAATGTAGAAGCAAGTGATTGAAGTATTCACATTTATTCATCGCTAATGGAGATAATGAAAGGGAGGAGCTGGTATTTTTTCCTGTTGAGAGGTTTGCCCTTGAAAAATTGGGCACAGTACCTTTGACCTTGAATCCAATCCCAGAGAAGTTTCAAAATTATGTAACCCAAAATACTATCCAAATATTCCTAAAAATGGAATAGGAGAGTGCCCTTTCCATTTTCCCACCTCCCCCTACCCCAACCTGGATGGAGTATTGTACCATCAGAATACAGCCAATGGCTCTGTATCCATCAAACTTGTACCTTGGCTCAGGTTTCAAGAAGTACCCTCACCCCACCCCACCACCCTACCTCTAGTGGCTCCAAAACAAGCCTCAACAGATGGCCACTCTTGCCATCTCTCCTTTACCATCAAATCAAGTCAAAACTGGTCACTTTATTGAATTTGAATTTTATTGTGGTTTGGATTATGTAAGGCAGTGTAGTGAAGGCACTGCAGAAGTAACACAGGCTGAAAAATATGATAGAAAATGAGCAAGATAAAAAAAACCCTACAAAATATTTTTTAAATGAATGCGTGCTGGACTACACTAGGTACTACAACTATTTTTTTTAACATTGCAGAAGCATTGAAATATTGTTGGAGGTGGGGATTTGGGGGTTTAGGAAAGGCTTCATGGAGGAGGTGGCATTTACGCTGGGCCTTAAAGGAGGGGTAGAATGTTGATAGATGAGATGGAGGGAAGAACATTTTGGAATGACTGACTCTAGAGAAAATTCTGTAAAAGTACTGAAAAAATAAGAGGGCAAACAAACACCCTCAGGGAGTGAAGCCTCCCAACTGAGAAAAATGCTTGAGTGGCTTAGGCTGTAACCAAAGCCTCAAGGCCTCAGATGGGATCTTCAGTACCAATGATATTAGGAGGCACAGGACAATGGGCTTGTTTGTAAACCTAGCAGCAGGAGGTTTCACATTGCAGTCAGGGGCCCAAAACTGGCTGTACTATGCCTGGATGGATTTTCTGTTCAGGGTGTGTGGTACTTATACATTCTTCCTCTTGCCCACTGACGGCCTGAATGGTAGTTCGTGCGCGCCCAAATGCGCGTGTGTGAGTGTAGGTGTGTGTGGATGGGTGGGGGACCGAGGCTTTGTCTCCCACTGCAGCTTCTTCCATTTTCCCTCTTGTGGCACACAGCTGGCTTCCACTGAGCTGGAGCTCAGGCCCTTCCCACTATCTAGGCCTCACTGAACTCAAGCTCTTGATTAAGCACCAAGGAAGCTTCCTCAACATGAAAGTAAAACCTACTATGGGAGGTGACTTAAGTTAAGCCAGGACTACACTTTCCGGAGGTGATGATGATGGTGTAGTGATACTGGTGGTGGTGATGGTGGTGGTGATGGTGGTGGTAAGGGCTGGGGACTTATAAGCAGGCTTTGGCTGTGGAATACAATGCTGCAAGGTTGTTTGTAGTGTTCAGTAAGGAGCAGAGATGTCAGGCTAGACCAGCTTGGCCTTGATCACCCCTCCTCCTTCCTCAACATGCTCTACAGAGGAGATATATTGGGCACCTGAAAGCAGCAAAGACATCTGAAGAGTATCCAAACTGTTGTTGTCCTGCTTGAATCTCACCCCCGGAAGCTCCAGAGATATTTCTTGACAAACATCCATATGATCTCTGGATAAGACTGTCACCTCCCCCTGTCCAGCTGCTGGAGGTATATAGGTTATGTAGCTACTGATGCTACTTGGATTGGGAGGTATGGGGAGCTTATCAGAAGAAAGGAAAAGTTAATTACTATTAATTTCTTTTTTTTAAAGATTATGAATCTGAGATAAGATCTGGCATCTGACAGAAAATAAAAGGGTGGAAAGCTGTCAGGATTTTCTGGAGCTGGAGATTTAGAGCTCAGTAAGATCATCGCTGGAAATAACCTTAAGGCTGAGGTGGCCTTGCTTGACTTTGGCAGTTGGACCACCCTTCTTACGAAGGTACAGAGACTTCAGATCACGGCAGTCACTGGGGTCAGCATCCAGAGTAACCTGCCCCAAGAATTGATCACAGAATTTTCGGCTGTTCCAGACCTGGAGAGACAAGTTGAATGAAGGTGAGTAACCCTCTGTGAGATTGGACTTTTTCCCAGTGGCATCTGGAACCTAATGCTAAGTTTAGAAAGGTTTATTTAAAAACTAAAAAAATTCTCTCCTGATACCTCATTGGCTGAGGGGGAGATACTTGTAACAGTGATGAAAAGCCATTAAGTCAGAAGAACAACCAAACTGTAGTGGTTCTTCCTGGCATAGTAGGATCAGGATAATCTGAACAGGTATATGCTTTCCTTTATGAAGTTTTACGGTACATGAGAACTTCTTCCCATGATGAAATAAATGGAAAAGAGGATATTTAAGATAAAGATTAATAAGGAAGTCAGTGTCTATTCCTGGTGGGAAGTGCTTTTGAGTACAAAACAAATAAACAAACAAACAAACCAGGTTAACCCTTGCTCTGAATTCTAGACATATGTGAGACACTTGGGATAGTCTAGTGTGCAATACTGAATATGAGCAACCTTATGGGTCCCTATTCACATTCTCACCTGTACTACAATAGGAATGTCAGTGGTCCTTCTGTAGAAAATGGCCTGTGTGTCAAAAATGGCATGAACAGTATTCTTTTGAACAGGAGAACGGACTTCATCCTTTCCACACTTGATGACCAAATATGGGTTCACAGCTAGAACAAAGTTACATTGGTTATTAAGACAATGATTAAATTTCTCTTTCCAGATAGTCATGAAACTATCTCACTAATCCATTCTGGGACACTGAGCATAACACTGGGGTACCAGAATGACCCAGCACTGGTTCCTTTTTTCCCTACACTTTATAAAGAAATATAAAATAAATATTGTCTAGGCCTTTCCCAAAGTTTACATTCCATTTTGCCATGGTTGAAAGCCATCCTGACTTGTCTAGACTGAAAATACGATTGGAGAGAATCATTTGTGATCATCTTTTCTAACCACACATGCAAAAATTGAAATTAAATTTTGTTTTCCCAGACACCTTTGGAGATCTTACTTTCATTGGCATATTTCTTCTCCAGGCCCTCAGCACTGTGAACAGTGATCTGGGTAACTACCTTCGGGTAGCCACGAGCCAGATTCCAGCAAGACATCTTGGGCATGTCCAGGGTCAGTTCCCTGAAACATGAAAGAGAAGACACGTTATTGATGTTGAATGTCCTTTTTTGATGAGGAGATAGTCTTGCCAAAGCAGACATTGTTGCTAAAAAACATGAACTACTGAGTGACCTAACTCATTCTTCCTCAGACATGGCTTGTATTTTATGACTGTTTTCCTGTCCCCTTATTTTAAGGTCCAGCAGATAAAGATCAAAGAAGTCAGAGTTGGGGTGAAAAGGTAGCTTTAGTGACCCAGAACTCAGAACATAATAGAGGAACAGTGAAGAGGGCCAGCTGTCTAAGAGAAGAGTCAGCCAGAGAACAGAAGACAAAATATAAGTGGAAAATGTTAGACTATAAGCCTGTTCCCATTAAATAGCTGGTCAAAAATTTCAAGCTCAGATCTACCACTGGGGAATTTCTCATAACCCCACTTTAAAATATATTTCTACCACCATCATTTCATTTAAACATAATTTGAACAAGTTGTTCTTTTGGAGGCAAAGCATAGAATTAGGGTTCACAGGGCTGGCCGAGGAAACAACCTGAGCTGGACAGGCACTTCAGAGAAGATTCTTAGGAGAAACTCGCTGGTGCGTCCATGCTGAAACATGGTTGGGACAAGCACATAGTTGCCTTTCTTCAGGTACTTGCTCAGAAACACGGTGCGGGTGTCAATATAGGTGGAAGTCCCAGCACGCTCCTGGATGTAGAGGTGGTGAAGGCGGAATTTGCGGTTCATCTCCACCTGGAAATAAAATTGAATGAAATGCTCCATTCCACTCAAGTCATAACTTTGTGTTGGAAGATCCTAGGTCCTCTGCTCCCTTTATCCCTGAAGATTTCTTAATTCCTCTAAATCCAAACCATCTTAATTTTTACTCCATTAGTCATCATTCTCTCTTCTCCAAATGCACATTCCTACCTTGAAGAGCTCAAAGCCAATGATGTAATTGTCAGGTCTTCCCATGCGGCGGTATGTACGCATATCCTTCTGTTGCAGTGACATGATGATCTTGTGTCCATCCTCAGGCACAGTGAAGATGTACTAAGGGAAAGAGTCCACCAAGGAGCTTAGTTAGCATTTCCATTTCAAATAAGCCAGCTCAGATTTCAGGGAAGAAAACTCCACTTTGGAAAGCAGAGACTTGAGTTATTCTCTGGGCTTTGCCACTGACCATACAAAGAGGTCTTGGACAATCCATTGACTTGATAAGTGTAGATCATAATATTTGTTTTTCCCAATGGCATTCAGCATGTATTGTGAGAGATAACTTCATACCTATCCATTTGATGCCAAAGGTATTATGTTTTGTTTTAATAATTTCTTGTTAAGATCTTTGGTGTTTTGTTTTTATTATTGTCCTCTTGTTAGTAAAAGCTGTATACAGGAAAATTCCAGAATATATGAAAATAGAAATTATTCTGTTATAACTTAAACTGACAATGCAGCATCCCCCTAGTTTCTCAACCTTCCTAATGCCATGACCTTTTAATACAGTTCCTCATGTTGTGGTGACCCCCAACCATAAAATTATTTTCGTTGCTACTTCATAACTGTAATTTTGCTACTGTTATGAATTGTAATGTAAATATCTGATATGCAGGATGTACTTAGGCGACCCCTGTGAAAGGGTCGTTCAACCCCCAAAGGGGTTGCGACCCACAAGTTGAGAACCGCTGCCCTAGGCTAACCTCCTATTGCCAGGCAGATGTGAAGCTCCTGGAAGGGCTGGATCAACTTCCTTGAGAATTAATGTTTTGATACCACTGTTTTAGGAAGCTACAGGCCTATGCCAAAGACTTTTCAAACATCATATGGGGAACTAAAAGGCATCAGATCTCACTCTCTCCTCCTCCTCCTCCTCCTCCTCCTCTTTTTATTTTTGTCTCTCTCCTCTCCCTCCCTCCCTCCCTTCTTCCTTCTCTACCCCCTTCAGCAAAAAAAAAAAACAGGAAACATATGCAGAATCATAGGATTTCAAGGCCACCAAAGGTCAATTTTGTGCAGACACTTAACAGTAAGTCGAAAAGGTCATTTCTTCAGCTTGTTTCATGTGTTTGATACTTAACATTTCCAGATTGTAAACATAGGTGTAGGAAGGGAGTAATAGGAGCTTTCTTTTCTTTAGGGACAATAAAAATGGAAAGAATGGAGAGAAGTATGAGTTAAGTAAATTAGGCCATCAGCCTTAGTGCCTATCAATGAGGTCAATGCAAAGAAAATACACACCCATGTAAAGCTGTGATACATTCAGAAATATTGTCTCCTGTGGCTTAGCTCATCTGCACATTTGGGGATAAAACCATCCAGGTTACTATAGACTCAAGCTTTGGATATTTGGATGTTTTACTTTGGGGTATGCCTAGGCTTGAGCTCTAATATATCACCTGGAATAGCATTGTAATGAGGGTTAGATGACAGGATAGGCATTCAAATCCTGGGGGAAATGACCTGATTCTAGTTTAGAAAAGTGAGACATAATGAAGTTCAAAAGAATAACCTTTATGAAAAAGAGAACATGTATAGTAAATGTGCACAAAAGAGAACAATTGGGCAGAAAAGAAATGAAAATTAACTGAGAAAGTGCCTGGGAGAAGATCCTTTCTCTCCAATATGGGAACATAAGAAGGAAGTGGAGGTGTCAAAGAACCACACTAAGCAATATGGCCAGGAGAGAGGTAGCTAGAGGAGAAGGCTCAGACTTGATAATATTTCTAAGGTATATCTCTCCAGAGATAGTTTGCCATTTTTACCAGCATCTGAGCCAATTCCTAGGCATCTTGGTTGATGAATATTACACAATACCTGCAAATAGAATAATTTATGTCAAAGGAATACTCTAAGGTGGGCCTGGGTTCCTATTGCCTTGATAACTTGGAGCCAAAGAAAAACAATTGATTCAAACCTGAGGATTCTGCAGGAAGGTATCACGGTTGTTATAGCAGCCCCCTGAACGGTTCATCAGGGGATCATCATCCACAGTCCAGCATCCCACCACTGATTCTAGCTCCTTGTGGCCAAAAATTGGGTTGTTCACATTGCGGCAGACATGCAGTTCCTGAAAGTTGCGGCAAAAGTCCTCCAGGCTCATCCTGAATAGAAAGAGTACAGGGAAAATATAAGATGGTACTTAATACCTACCCCTTTAGTTCCATGTAGAAGCCACAATTCCCTTAGCACAGAAAACCTCTCCTCACCAAAACTCTCCATCATCAGACATAACAAGCTCCAGGTTCTTGCGATCTGTTGCAGTCAGTTGCTGCCACTCTTCAGAACTAAAAGCAAATAATCAAAAAAAGGACATGCTATTATGTTTGCCATTGAATAGCTATAGTAAGCAGTATACCAAAGAAACAGAATGCATAAAAATTAGGCCTGCTTTATCTCACCTCTGGCTAGGTCAGAGACCCCATACTTAAGAAGAGCTGGCAGATGTCACTGAGTATTGACAGCCTACTAGCAGTTTGAAGGGATTGGTTTAGGAGAACTATAGGGCTTTCAAGATGTAGCAATCAAAGTGGAATGGCACTCACATTTCACTCCAGGGGCCACTCCATTCCTGTCTTCCCAAGGGGTTCCTCAGGCGAATCATATACAGTTTCTCAGTACTGAAGACTTCCACAAGTCTCTCTCCAAGACGAATCTTCCGTATATCAGTCATTGTGTAGGTATGGCCCTTCAGTAGACCCCAATCAGTTTCAACTTCTTGTTCTTCCTGACTGGGAGACTGACAGCAAAGAAAGATACATAAGAGCATAATAATTGGGAGACTCAAGGCCTGGTTCCTCCTCTTCCTTGATTGGTTAACTGCAGTCGATTGAAGGTAGTTCTCCCTATGCAGATAGAAATTTGATCCAGATACCTAACTTGACACAAAGTAAGTGAAGGAAATAAATAAAGAATTTAATATAACAATATCTTAAACAATTCAAATTCAAACTACCCACAGTACTGTACTGATATGAACAGCATTAAAATTTGGTGCAGTTGGCTTACTCCTTGAGCAAAAGACCTGTAACCTCAACATCCAGGAACAGAGACAGAAGACATAATTTAGCAGAGGCTATTATATCAGCTTGAATGCCACATTGCTCCTCAGAAGGACAACAGGATAAAAAGTTAAAGCTGTCAATGTGTATCAATGTGTATTGATTGTTAGCTTTCTGAGTCCCATGATGGCTTTTCATGAATCTACCCCTTAAGGGTGATATTCTCTACTAAATTTTATAGTCTCCTATGTCAGAAATAGGCAAAGAGTAATTGTTTTTGGTGAATACAAACCTCAATGGAGCAACAGATCAGACCTCCTTTGGTAAATGTTTTGTACAATTCTTTGAACAGCTTGTACTTCTCCTCAACGAGCTCAGTGTATCTTCCCTTCTGCATGTCAACAGTTTCAGCCAATGTGCCAGTGAAGTCCACTATGATATCAGTGGTGGTCAAACCATCAAGGGCTTCATAACAGCCAAGCAGCCTGAGAACAAATATGCAATGTTATTTTTGTAAAGTTATTTTTCCATGTTTAGGACATATTGTCCCAAGAATTAGAACAGTCTCTTTCCAGCTAACCTTTACCATCTGGCTTTTCTCTAGGTATGACATGAAAGTTATTTTGAGATTATAGTCAGAGATTTCTAAGCTTAGGCTATGTTTGTCAAGGACGGTCCATGCAGAAACTTCTTTCTACAGGTAAATACTAGACAGGGAGAAAACTGAAGGCTAAATGCCATATTATTTGCTGATTTGCAGCAGAAGGGACACCTAGGAGCAGGTGGAGGGGGGGTAACAGAAACCAGAACATTTGATTGCTCTCTAAGCTAGGATTTCTTAGGGCCAATCCAAGGCCCAAAGCACTGTCTTGGATCTGACTCAGATCTTACCCAATTTAAATTAAGGGGCTTGGGCTGGGGGAGGAGAATGAATTCCCAAGGGAATATGTGACCTTACTTTTTTCATGTGTTCATCAACACCTACTACTTACTTTGCATAAGCTTTTTCCAATAGAGCATTCCAAAACTCATTCATGGAGGTGGAGAAGGAGAAAACCAGATCTCCATTGATGGTGGGCAGCAAGTCATCAATCACCACCTCAGTCCATTCTCCAAAATGCCAGAAACGGAAGCGAAATATCCCAACATATTTATCTACTTTTCGAGGGTCCCATTCCTGTTCCTTATGGTTGGGAATTGTCTGGAAATATAAGAACACTCAATCAACTCTTATTCGCCAGACTATATCCAAATATTGAAATTAAATTTGACTTCCAACAAATTCATGTGGCCACAGGAACACACTAAATACTACATCTGGTTTGTGTCTAGATTGGGAAGTCTAGGTAGGGCATATTTTTCTACAACTGTTGCTTTCCCAGTTCAGTTTTGCTGAGTATAATATTAACATGTCTGTTCTGAATATAGAGGGTGACTGGGGACAGCCAGATAGGGATTAGATTATTTCCTACAAATAATCTACAAATTTGATCATAAAAAATGTCTATACAGACACATCCATAGTTGCATGTTTAGTCAAATAAACAATGCATTTTTAAAATTAAATTCAATCAAAATACAGGGTCTCTTATGGTTTCATTTTTTAAATCCATCCTAGAGTTTTAATGTAGATTCTATAGAATATAGATTCCATCCACAACTTGAGTAAAATCACATTTAGAAAATTCTCCATCTCTATACAATTACACATTATTCTACTAAAATTATTTTTCTAAAGAAAATGCTCTAATTTGTCCCAAATTCAGTCAACACTTCATTTCCCTGAATGCTAACTAAATGCCAAAGAAATGTTTTACTCTTTAAAAAAAAAAAAAAAATATATATATATATATATATATATATATATTATTGACTATATATATATATATATATATATATATATATATATATATATATTATTGACTTCAGAGAGGAAGGGAGAAGGAGAGAGAGATAGAAACATCAATGATGAGAGTCATCTATTAGCTGCTTCCTAAATGCCACCTAGTGGGGATCTAGTCTTCAACCCCAGCATGTGCCCTTGACTGAAATCAAACCTGGTACCCTTCAGTCTGCAAGCTGACACTCTGTCCACTGAGTCAAAAGAGCTAGGGCAGAAATGTTTTGGGTTTAATAATTTATGATAACTTCTTCAAAGATCTATTTCCATTTTTATCACATTTTGGTTATGCCTAGCACCTATTAGCTTTATACCTAGTCGGTACAGAGAATACAAGTATGCAGAGATATAGGTCAAAATACTGCAAGTGAAAAAGATCAACAAATATGTTTGGAAAATCATATAGACTAAAATCTTAATGGTGGAATCTGGGGGTGTATATGGATGTTTACTGTAAAATTCTTTCAGTTTCCTGTATTTGTGTAAAATCTCATAATAAAATAGAAAACAATTACCTAGTTATTACTCTGATTTTAAGAATTAGACAATCCAGAAAGTTACAAGCTGACTTTTACTGAAATTATTAAAGAAGACATGAAGGTGGAAAATGAGTAAGGTCCCATAGGAGGAGCAATACCTTTGTCCAGTGAGACTCCTGGACAGCCAAACAGGAGAATGCAGAGACCATTGGCTTGTGCCCCAGTCTCCCTTGGATCAGCTGGTGGTTGCTGATGTTGCCCACAATCAGACGGGGGTCATCACAAATGTCCTGTGGACATAACAATTGGTTCTTAGAGTCTGGCCAAAGTGAGCTGAGCTAGGAAGGACAGAAGAGGTGGGGTTGAAAGATGACTTAGAACTTACACAGGTGAAACAAAGGAAAATGGGGGAGGAGGCTGTGGACAAAAACACAAAGCAGTAAAAACAACAAAAAAACCCTACAAACCAGTAGATCATCTAGACAGAAAAAGAGTAATGAGGGGAAGTGGCAAAAGAAGTGTAAGCAGGGAATACAATGAAACAAGATGAGATGCACTGGTCTGGGCTCTCAGTTGCTATCACTGGAGTTTGGAAGAGTTTTCAGCTCAGCAGTGAGTTTTTAAAGGGGAGAACTAAGATTTAGCTCATTATATTCTGATCCTATTTATCAGGAAGATATTTTCTGAAGCAATTGTGCTTAGAAAGTTGACTACATTTTTTCCCCACATTTTTGGATAAATATAGATGGCAACAGCACTAATAGCAGGTGATAATAGATCAGTCACAGGAGCATTTCAACATACACTCTATTCCCTCAATGGATATTATGAGGGAACCTGAATAGAGTGGGGGCAGCATTTGGGAACGTTTGCGTGTGTCTTTCCCAACATATCATTAGCAGTGCCCTTCTCACTGTGAGTAGAAAAAATGAGACCCAAATAACACAATTACAACAAAATGTATTGAAGACAGAGTTGAGGCATTTTAAAAGTATAATACTGTCTAGAGGAAGGATCCCAAAGTTTCCCTGGTGAGTAGATTGAGTTGGAATGGGAATGCTCAAGCTAAAGCCTTGGGAACCATTAGAGTTAGGCAGTTGGGCAAGGGAGGGATATGAAAACTTACTTTCATGGGTAGAAAGCAAGCATGTGCAAAGGTATAGCTGCATATGTGACACCACATAATTGAAGATATGATTGTGTGACTCAGAGGATCAGCACTTGCAGAGTTAAAAAGCAGAAGATAGCAGTGAAGTCTTGAGAAGATGAAGAAAGCTTCCTAGAGGAGGCCATTCGCCAGTACCTTGATATTCTGCTTATCCAGCAAAAACAAATCTAAGTTTCAAATGGAAAGATATCTAGACATATATTCATTTAAAATGATTAAATAGAGACAGCTATATTTTTCTGATTTCAAACCTCTTTTTTAATGGACATAATTCTCCTTGATGAAGAGTCTGGTCTACAGAATGAAACATTCCATCTATTCTTTAAAAGCCAAAATAACTCTGGAAAGGAATAAGCATTCTTGGCAGGGACAAGTCCAAACAGAAGATTAATTGGTTGTCCCTCTGCCAAAAGGAGAAGGTTAGGTGGGTTGTCAGCTTTGGATTTTCTGTGTGTGGTTTTTAATGCATGTCCGGTGTCTCATCGTTACTTTTGTGTCTTAGGAAAGACTTCTACCATACTATTTTTTTTGTGTGTGGGATGGGAGATGCCTGTTTTTTTACTTAATATTTTTTCTCTTATTTTTTCTTTGCCCTTTCTAAGTTGGAACTAAACAGAGTTTTTCCTTTCTGGATCAGGTGTTAGCATTTTATTTTGCACAAGATGTGAAGTTATACAATGATTTCTCAGACTTAAATGATGCATACAATAGTTTCTTAGCATGGAAAAACAGTACAGTAAACATTGAAATGTGAAAAAGTATCTTTTAGATCATTAACACATTTTATTTTCTAGTTTTATGTGGAGTTATTATTAACTAGGGGCCTGGTGCACAAAAATTTGTGCACTTGGGAAGTCCATCAGCCCGACCTGTGCCCTCTCGCAGTCTGGGACCCCTCTGGGGATGTCCACCTGCTGGTGTGCCTGGTCAGCCTGGGTGAGGGGCTGATGGCTGTTTGCAGGCTGGCCAAGCCCCCCAGTGTGGATCCTCACCCCATTGGGGTGTGGGCAGCCTGGGTGATGGGCTGAGGGCCGTTTTCAGGCTGCCCACAGTCCCTTCAGGTTTTGGGTCCCTACTGGGGTACCTGGCCAGCCTGGATGAGGGGCTGATGGCTGTTTGCAGGTTGGCCAAGCCCCCCAGTGGTGTCCCTCACCCCATTGGGGTGTGGCCAGCCTGGGTAACGGGCTGAGGAGTGCTTTCAGACTTTCAAGGCTGCCCACAGCTCCCATTGACCCAATGTCCCAGCAAGGTTGGCTGAAAGCAGGTTTCTGGGGTTTGTTTATCAACTGTAATTGATACACTGTTCCTTTAAGCTGGGGCCTAGGCAAGTAACAAAACCTCCTCTCTGCTTCAGCTCTGGCTTCTATAATGAAACAATGTTTCCCTTAGAAGTCAGGCCCGGCCTGCTGTTTGCTTCAGCTCCCTAGGCTTCTATCATCGATACTTTGTTGCAAATATGTTCTTGCCTGGAGCGGAGAGAAGCCCAGGTGGCCCCAAAACAGTTTCACTCCTGATGCAACAGAAACTGCCTGTTTACTCAGCTCCCTGAGTGCTGGCCTCCATGTTGGCTGGGTTAATTTGCATACAGTCGCTCTGATTGGCTGGTGGGCATGGCTTAGGCATCCCAAAGGGATGGTCAATTTGCATATCATGCTTTTATTATATAGGATTGGGCTTACATTACAGTGTATTCAATTTATACAAGGCTTTCATTTCATACTAGAGATCTAGGCTCAGCCAACATTTTTGGCATGCCAATTTCTATTCAATGCATAAAAGGTCACATAAATGAGCAAAAAGACATGTAATTAAAAGTTAAATTGAGGACCTAGGTAATATATATTACCAGTCCTGATATATATAATATATGCATACATATATGATGTATGTGTGTGTGTGTGTGTGTGTGTAAAGCTAAATATAATTATGGCAGAATATACATTTGGGCAAAAGCCCACCTTACTTTCCATTTCCCCTTGCAAACTAGCCTATGACCCAGGTTCACTTCACCACTTTTCATATAAGAAGGATGGCTGCTTAACAATGGGCTTTAAAATAAGATAAGTTAGAAGCCTATAGATTTTCAAAGCTGAAAGAAATTTTAGGGAGTCAACCTGTTTATTGTATGAATGAGGAATCAGGCTCAGAGAAGGGCAGTTATGCGTCCCTTCAATCATCCAGCTAGTAACTAGACCTAGGATTGAAGTTTTAAGTTCTTAAAACCTTATACAGTTAGAGAAGGAACCCAAGACCTTAATTGGTACATACTTTACATCCTTTTGCCTTTAGGTTTATCAACGGGCACCACATAAAGGGTAATGTTGTGTAGTTTTTCAGGGACAGAACTGCAACTACCTCTTTCAGTCATTAACGCCTTTTTTACACTTCTTTTCCTATCACAAACAAAAGCTCTCAATTGTTCTGACAGACTTGCTTAAATTATATCTTAGCTTTTGGGTCCAGGCTAAAACCCATTAATAAGATTTAATCTCCTCTAATACACTAAATATGAATCAATCCATTTTTTATGTCAGCATTACAATGTAAAACATGGAAGCAAATCATTACTAAGCCATATTTTCTGTCTCTTTAAGGAAGTAAAAAACTAGAAAGCAACTAAGGAGGTAGAAAGGGTAAAGGGTAATGAGCCAATGCAAATTTAAAAGTAGTAGGGAGTGGAGTTGTGGGAGAGGTCGCAGCTCACATAGTCACATACTTGGGTGGCTTGAAAGGGAGGGAAGATTGCTGAGCTCCTAATAGCTCCCAGCTGTGTTGGCATAGTTAACATGATCCTTGAACTGGGCTTTTTGTCAAGGCAAAATAATTTCTTATGGGGAAAATACACATAAATAGGAAGTCAAGAACTAAAAGTAAAGCCAGGAATGGTTCCTTCATATACCCATGCCTGAGCCAAAATCTTCCAAAAAAAAAAGCAGCTTCTCTGGAAATATGTTCTCTTAGCTGAACATTGAGAGACCCTACCATTTGTCCTCACATAATCTCCTTTACCAGATACCTCTGGGAGGGGTAGAGAGGTGTGCAATTACAATTCTTGGAGCCCTGCACTCTATGTGGCTCTCTTTGCACCTACCACATCCTCACATCTCTAGAATTTGTTTTAACACAAGTACAATTTGAATACAGTAAACATTGATTAAATAAATACCCGCTTAGAAAACCAGCAACCAGAAGAATAGAGACACTTTAAAAAGTGGAGACACTTTAAATCCAATACTAGGGTGATGGTGGCATGGTAACTATAAGTGAGGCTAGCCCTGCAATAGGTATAAGTCTGGGGCTCTAAGTAATCCCAGAAGGTTCAACACTGCCATTCAGGACCTGTGGGCTTTGTGAGCTAGTCCAAGGTGCCATTATATTAGCCTTAGAATACTGAACCATCTACAGACAGGACATTGATAGATGAACCTAGGAGCAAGAACCATTGTTGAACCAGTCTCTCAAGAAGTCCATTTTAGCTGCTGAAGAGTTTTGCTTCTGCATGAAACTATTGTCTTCAGTGAAACATTCTCTTCCTTTCTAACCCTCCAAGGGAAATTGAATATGAGACCCGGGAATAAGGTCTTAAGCTCAACTTCCACTTACAACCTAGACAACCAAGTCACAACATAATATTTTTTAATTTGAATCATCAAACTTCTGTTAGGAGACTTCATATATAAACCCCAAAGTCTTTTATTGGGAAGAGTTTATATATTCATGCAATGAAATACTGTTCAGCAATAAAAAGGAACAAACTGATACTTGCTACAATATATATGACCCTTAAAAACAGTGTGTTAAGCAAAAGAAGTCAGCTACTTTTATGATTCCATTTTAAGTGAAATGTTCAGAATAGACAAATCTAGATAGAAACTAAAAGTAGATTAATGGTTGCTTGTGTTAGGGCTAGAAGGTATTTACTCACTGCAAATGTGCACAAGGGATCTTTTTGGAATGATATAGTTCTAAAACTGGATTGTGAGGATGTTTGCACAACTCTGTAAATTTACTAAAAAATCAATGCATGTATGCTTAAAATAGGTGAATTTTATGGTATATAAATTGCATTTTGATAAAGCTGTTGAAGTTTTTCTTTTAAGCAGAATTTAAAATAAGCAGGATAGATGGAAAGTATAGGCCTATGTAATTGTCTTCAAATGTGTCAACAGTGGAAAATACTTAGTACTATTCAGGTGGTGGGGGCCATGATCTATGAGAAGAAAACTAAATTTATGAAGAGTTGAGGCCAAAACTACTGTGCAGAGGAGTTACATTCAGCTGCGTGTTGACAATTTCCATTAGCACAAAGGGAGAAGTCTTTCCTCTTTTACCATTCCTTCACATGCAATCTACTATCTAGGCCTGTGTCCTCTGTTTCTAATATCTCCTTTCATCAACCCTTCTTTTCTATTCCTATCTTCTTTGTTTTAATCCAGAACCTCACCATCTTCTTCCCATCTGATGTATTGAAATGGCCCCTGGTGGAAAGTGTGGTCAAGTGCAATGATAGTGAAAACTGAACTCAAAATTTGTCCAGAAGAGCTCACAGAAGTTCTTGTGCAGGTGCACTTGCTTCTCTTACAGCTGGTTATGCAAATTCCCATGAGCCTTGCTCCATTTCAGTTTGAGATTAGATGCATCTTTCTATAAGAGACTATTGTAGCTGAATATAAGTCACCCAGGAAAAAAGCCAGAGATGGGTAAGAGGGGAGGATTCCTGGAGGAAGCTGGAAAAGAGATTTTCTGTGGGAATGTAGTGAACAAGTTTCGGCATAAAGATCTTACCTTCAGTCTTAGAATCACACTGTAACTCAGTAAACCTCAGTTTTTAGAATTCACTAAAAATTTATAAGTTGAGGACCTGGGAGTACAGGAAATCCAGGAGTACAGGAAATCTAAGAGTCATGTCTCAGGCAATATACCTGTGTACCCAGTAAGCTAGGGCCATGGGACCACTGGAGAAATTAAGGCAAAGTATTTTCCTCTGAAGGGTATGAGCATTAATCAATTGCAAAAACACTCTATCTAAAGTGGCTCCTTAATACATAGCAAGGAAGCTACAAGTTGGAATAAGAGGAACTCAATCCGGCCCTAAGATGGTGGGGCTTGACTTGTGTTACTTGTTTCAATTACCAGTGGTGATTACAGGCATGGGGGCCTATAAAGGCAGAGGATTTTCAATATAGGAGAAGAAAGAGAAAATATCAGGTTAATCATGCTTCTTACATTTTAGAGACTTCCAAATAGGCCTGGTTGAGTATGTGGCTATGTGGCATGCCAAGGGACAAATCTGTAAGCTTCTCTGCAAACCAGGATTTCAACCTTGCCAATAAGTTGGGTGAGGCCAACGACCCATCTGGTCTTCCTGAGCCAATTCAGAGAGGCCCACTGCTGTCTCTCAAATTTCCTGATGGGAGGCCAGAGAACTTTGACGTGGTTCTTGACCACAGGCTTGGCCTCCACACTGACTGAAAAGGGATCCAAACCTTTTTGAGGAGACTCAGATGGTGGTCCAGAACCTTAATTTTCCCATACTTTCCATAAGAGGCCCCCTCTCCAACCACTTCTATCCACAAAGATCTCTCCTTCTTCAGAATCTTGCATGATTTATTGTTTATATGCTTAAAAATAACATTTCTTATAGCTGGCATTAATTTATTATTTAACTCTCTGATAACTCAATACCCATCTCTTCAACTAGAATGAAAGTATGTATCTTGAACAGAAGCTGGCATCAAATGTTTTTCAAGTGCTTCTCCCTTTGGGCTTAGTTAAAACTAAACTCATTGTATACTCTCAAAAGGGATAATATGGATCAATTAGTGATGTACAGCTTCAGGACAGTGAGGAGAACTGACTGGAAAACTGTATATTTTAGCAAAAGAGTCATACAATTCTATGTCCCTAAAATGGCAGCTTGGTGAAAAATAATGGCTTTGCAGTCAAAATTGAATTCAAATTCTAGCATGTTAACAGTCTGATCCTGGACAAATTTTGATCTTCTCTCTGAGACCCAGTTTTCTTATGCATAAAATGGACATACAGTATCAACTTTTAGTTTTTAAACTAGAAAAAAAATCTTTTTATGCCCATCCCCATTTACCCTCTCTTTTTGACATTCCCTCCCTCTGGAAAAGGTATTGCTTACCTCACAGGCAAAATGTACTCTTGCCACAGTTATTAAGTTTTCTCCTTCCCTGCTAATTCACCTAGGATTTAATCCACATATGAAGGCAAAAGACTTAGCCAAGACAGAGGAAGGATGTGCCAAGAAACTGGCCAGTATAGGAAGCACTGTTGGCTTGCTTCACATCTGAGGAATGGCTTCATGTTGGCTTGCAATTTTGCTGCCCATTGGATTTCCTCCCACCTCCTCCAGGAATCATTCATTCCTTAAATTATCAATCACCATCATTTTTTCCCTTCTGCATCTTCAACCTCTTCTGCTTTGCTATTTACTGCTTAGACTATGAATATGTTCAAGTTTGTTTTATTTATTAACCCCCAGAAAAACCTTCCTCCAATCCCTGCCTCCATTTCAGCTACTTCTGATTTACTGATTTCCTTTCTTTTATATTCAGCATCAGAAAAGAATAGTGTCCCTCATTATCATCATCCATTCACAATAGTGGCATGGCTCTAGACAATATAGTTCTATTTTCTTCATGCATTTCTGGAAAAAAAAATCTTACCTCTCTGCATACTCAATTAATGGCTACTGAATTCTACTCACGTTTCCCAGATTTTATTGCAGGTGAATGATCTGCAGGACTGTCAAAAACTGGAGGCACATAAAGTCAGGAGTATAATCTTCCTTCTGATGGTCTCATACCCTCAATGGCTATCATACTTTATAGGAAAAAACTGAGACATGAACCTAGAGGGTATTATGCTCAGTGAAATAAGTCAGTCATAGAAAAACAGATACCATGTGATTTCACTTATATGTGGAATCCAAATAGCAAAATAAATGAACAAACAAAATTGAAATAGATTAATAAATACAGAGAGAAAACTGGTGATTGGCAGAGGGGAGAGAAGTTGGGGGACTTGGAGAAAAGGGTGAAGGGATTAAGAAGTACAAATTGGTAGTTACAAAATAGTCACGAGGATGTAAAGTAAAGCATAGGAAAGACAGTCAATGAAATTGTGATAACTATGTATGGTGCCAGTTAGGTACTGGAAATATCAAGAGGAACGTGATGTGAAGTATATAATTGTCTAACCACTAAACTGTACACCTGATGCCTGCACAAAACAATATTTAATGTAAACTGTAATTGAAAAATAAAAAATAAATAAAAAGAAAGAATCCCATAGAAAACAAGAGTCTTAGCTAATGTATCTTGGCACCACCTGGTGGCAACCTGCATAAACTGAAGTAGCTCTCATAAGAACTACATTTAGGAATTTAAGCTATGGAAACTGCTAATAAAACGTGATAGCTTGCTCATTAAAGAAGGCAACCCTTAACTTGCTAACAGGTGGTTCAATAATAGTGTCCCAAAAGATATGTGATTAAAGAGAATCAGGAAGTCTTCAGGATACTGTGAAGATCCAAGAATTTGTATTTCATAACAGTCCTCTGTGGCTTATATTCCTGGTCATACACTTTGGGAAAGAACCAAGCTGGTATATTTTTCTATACAGTTAATACACTTTAGATATAGAAAGGTTGTCATTTATGCACTGTCATTTTATGCACTGAGCTCCCACTGCTATTTGGCTTATGAAGGCTTAAAAAGACTTGCTTTAGAGACAACATACAGATACTCCACAAAGAACTGTATTAATAGATGGTGAAAGAGCTGCAGTCCTACTTGAATCTCACTTTGCTAATTGTAGGAGCATACAGATGATGGTGCCCAAACAGCAGCAAAGCCTCCTTCTCCCATTGCAAGTTCCATTTTTCTCTATAGAGTTCATTTAATTTATGCTCAGCAGATGAGATTTTCTTCTCATTGGTCTGAGATTACCATAAAGTCGCTGTGATAGGCAACTTAGTAAAGTGTATAGCTGTTTTCTGAGTCATCATGTTTACTCAAATGAACTTCAAAAGGAAACAAAAATGCTGTATTTCTTTTTTGCTCTTTTAAAATTACTAAACCTGACAAAATTTGACTGAAGTTCAAGATTCCTCAAGTTATAGCCAGAAACACAGATTCTTAAAACTTCCCATTTTAAAGTTGTCTTCTAAATTGGTCTACATGCAGTAGACTGTGTGAGTGAAATAGTGGACCAAATAGTTATAATTGAAATAAAGAGGGAGACAGAAATTGTAAAAAGAAACTTGCCTGGGGTCGTTTCCATACCACCTTCCCAGGAAGCAGTCGGTTGTAAAAAAGTGAATCATTCTCAGGCAAAAACGTTGGATCACAGAAAAGTATACCATCTTTGACGCATTCCTGTTTCAGTTCCAGGTACTTCTGGTTTTTAAAGAGCTTCAGAGGAGGACCCATCGTGTCAAACTATGTCTAGAATGAGAAAAAAGTTGTTATTAGAGGAAGAAGTTCTCGAGTCTTTTAAAGATTAGACAAATGATAATCATCTCAATGACTTATTCCCAGAGGTAGGCACTTCAAGTTTGACTTTAATGGAAAAGTCACCATTTTCAGGCAGAGCGGAGAGTTCAGGCTCTTCAACTAATTAATTTGAGGCTTTGGATAAGGCACCCAAACCATTTTGGGGCCTCGGTTTCTTATCAAAGAAGGAAATATGGGCCTTAATGTTATTGGAAAAATAGATAATAAATGTTAACAATTTTAGTTAAATGTGAGTCACTATAACTTAAAAGGCAGTCTTCCATTTGACATTGGCAAAAAGGAGTTCAAAGCAAAAATCTATTTTAAATTTGTGTTTTACTATATTCAGAATAAGTTAGTGTCCTGAAGGGCCACACACTTTGTGCTTGAGGGGAGAAGCAACCCCTTTCACTTGTAACAAGCCCTTTTACACAGTTCCCTCTCTTTTATTGTTAAAGAGCTTTGAATTTTTATTACTGGCCAGAAAGGCTAATACAAGAAACAGAGCTCAGCAAATGGTCTCCAAAGACAAGGAAAGATAGAAAGATTTTATGTGCTTTCTTCTTCAAAGTCTAATGTGCAATCATTTGCCCTTGATAAATGGCAGACTCCGAAATTCAACTACACTGATTTGGTGGACTATAGATTCTTATCCCATAGCAATACACAGTTGCTTTCTTTTCTTAAAAAAAAAATCTCACATGACTAAATAGAAAATTAATATAGTGACTCTTTAGGCAATGCGTATCAGAATACCTCACACTCAAATGTCCCAAACAGCCAGTTTTTATGAGACCATTTGAAAGGCAAATTTGATTTTAAATAGTTTCAGGGTGATAACTGACAATAGGGGTTTCAATGCCTTTGCTCGATCACAAAGATAGATTTGTAATTATTTTAATGATATGCTAATGACATTCAATGGTAGATAACATGGGGTTTGGGAAATTTAGATGGCATCAAATATTTTAAAAATATATTTTAAGGATAATGATTTTTATATTATATTATTATCACATGAAGGTTGAAAATAAAAATTATAATAATAGAGTATCTGGTATAAAATGGGTGAGGTTTGAAGAAAAAAGGCTAATTATCACTTTAAAAAGTATTTGTGTAGATAACATAGCTCAAAACCCACTTAATAAACTGGCAGTTGCAATTTTATAAAAAGTGTAATATTAATCAGACCTCTACTATCTTACTTCATGTTATTTCAGTATTATATTGAAATGCCTTATTGGTAAAGAAGTCTCCCTATCTGAGAAATGTAAAAAAAAATTAATGTACTTTGCAACCTACAATATATATAAACAAGCTTACATTTTCCTAAACCCAAAGAATAAGAAGCTGAAAATAACCACAATTTTTCCCTAATCTTATTTGCTAACAATTGTTTTTTTCAGATTGAAGGCTATAGAACACTGCAAAATACAAAAATGCCTTCAGTTATCAGAGTTAATGCTGCTTTTATGTTTTAAAATTAAAGTGTATTTCACTGTGTTTGAAGTCATGGATGATATCAGTAATAATTTTCCATTAAACAACATCGAGCCAACCTGAATGTTTGCTCAGGCTCCGTTGTGGAGCCTGTTACAAATGGACCCCAATTTTTGCATGTGTTCAAACTTAAACAAACAGTACTGTGCTTCTTGCTTTCCCTGAAAAGTTTTGGTAGGTTGCCAGAGGCTGACTATAAATGGGGGATATTCTGAGGTGATTAGAATATTTAGTTTTCCAGAACTTCCTAGTCCTTAATCATTTTGGATAGATGAGTATTTCCTGTTTTGGGGAAGGCCCTCTGCCCCATCAGTCTCCCCTCCTACTTAGTCAAATGGCTATGCAAGCAGGAGCCTGCAAAGGGAATCACACTTATAAAAAGAAGGCCTGTCTGCAGGCTGAAGCACTATTAATTGCAAAGAAAATCAGGTTCAATAAAAAAACACACAGTATGATCCCAGTAGGCTCTTTCATAGACAGAATGTACAGCTGGTGTGGATAGGTCAAGCCTTTTGACCTGTACTTGAACTTATTGATAAAGAAGTCTCCCTATTTGAGAAACGTAAAAAAAAAATTACAGTAAATAAGGAATAGGCGCTATCAGCCTATGTTTTGATAGTTACCCATTAGGGTGCAACTATAGTCCCATGTCCCATTAGACTTGCAGAGAAGAATTGACCCCTGTTCTGACTAGGTATTAGCACAACTATGTTCCATTTTCTGTGACCTTGGTTTCTTTGTGCCTCAATTTTCACGTTAGGAGAATGGGGTTATCTATGCTGCCCTTCTTACACTGTACCTAGTGAGATACGTAGTGTAGAAAATATTTTGAAGCCCAGACAGTGTGGCTAATTGGTTCAACTTCTACCCCAGAATTGAGAGAGGTCCTGATTTGATTCCTGGTCTGGACACACACCCGGGTTTTGGGTTGGATCCCCAGTGGGGGGGCTTGCAGGAGGCAGCCAACTGATCTTTCTCTGTTATCGATATTTCCATCTCTCTATCCCTCTCCCTTCTTCTGTCTCTAAAATCAATAAAAATATTTTTAAAAAGTATTTGGAATAAGTAGAAAGGGCTCCATAAATGCAAGATATACACTGTCTCATTGCCTGGCACAAAGCTGGACACACAACTATTGTTCAGGAAATACTTGTTGAATGGATGAATGGCTTATGTAGAAAATTCACATTTATATGCCAAGTTATTGTTTGAAATATACATTTAAGTTCAAGATCTCTTCATGGCAGTTACATTTAGTAAATATTTTTTGTACCTTTATTTTGTATCTGCAGTAATGGCAGCTCAGAGAAAGGGCAGCTAGAAACTTGCAAAGTCAATTCAAACCCTGGTCTGTATAATACCAGATCTAGTATGCAACTTTCCATCACATCACGGTGCTTCTTTTGGTCACTGCCTTTTTTGAAGAAGGTGTTTGTTTATTTGTTTGTTTAGCTCAAATAAGGAAAACCCTCCAAAACAAACATAATGCCTAACTTTTAAGCATTCTGCCTAGAATTTATTGTCATGGTGGATATTAAAAAGGTTTTTTATTTCCATAATTTGATGATCATGGGAGAATCAGAACCCTTGACTTTCGAGGGTTCATCAGTTAACCCCCAGAAAACTTTTGAAAACCCAGAAATTTGTAAGTTAGAGTTGTCATAAACAACTGGCCCTGTCAGAGAGTAAGAGAGTGGAGAAAGGACTGTTCCTTCTTCGCTATCTTCCTACACCAAACTGTGAAGAAGAGAGAGTTTTTAGGTTAATAACCAAATATGAAGAAAGTCAGCAAACAGAATCAAATCTAGGGATTAAATGATCAACCCCCCAAAAGCCTCTAGCTAAGAAATAGCTGTCAAGGGGAACATGCATATCTAAGAGGGACAACTGTGTCCTGAGGCAAGTACCATGAATAGTTGGGTGAAACCAAGTGTGGGGTTTTGCACTGAAATAACAGCCTTAAGCAATAATACTTGAATTAGGATCCACTGTCTAGAGATAGAGGCAGGAAGAAGGCCATGTGGATCAAGGCAAGTGGGAGGAGTAGATGCAAAGTATGGAAAGTTGAGAATTGCCAGGGGAAGTTGAGGGAGCCTGACACATAGAGCACAAGGCTACAGTTAGGAGAGAAAGCTTTTGTTACTCACTGGATTGGAAAGCTTGAGGAGTTGGGCAAAAACCTTAAGAGGAAAATCATTTGTTCTTGATCGGCAGCTTAGTCTTAGAGTAGAAACCAGATTTTGTTCTAAAAAGTGAAATCTAACTCAGTTTATTAAAGAGAATAATTAACTGATATAGGAAACCCAGTTTGTGATTTATAAACTTCTGTTGATTGGGGTGAGTGGGAGGGTAAAGGAAGGCATTTTAGGGAGAGAGAGGGAAAAGGGATGGCTGTGGAGTGTTGGCCCTCACTATTTTCTCCTTTTCCTCAGTTTTGCTCTTGTGCTATACTTGTGACAAAATCAGAGGTAAAAGCAATAAGGTATTTTTGCTGAGCAAAGTGAATGCAGAAGACCTAACTCTCTCCTGGCACAAAGTAGGGATCACTTTATCCACAATCAACAGTTCCTTTCCTCACACCTGGAGTAGTGCAATGAGAGAAATGGTGCATTGATCCGGAATCAAGTCCAAAATACCACCATTTAGTGTAAATAACAGCTCCCTCAGTTTCCCCACCAGCACAATGAGAATATACATGATGGCTGCCCCATACACCTCATGGTATTATTGGGGAAATCTAATGACATAAAATACATGGAAATACTTTTAAACTGTTAAGGACAAGCAGTGTAAGACAGTATTACTAAGAGACATTTTTTTTAGCATTTTCAATCTCTTTTCTGTCCTTAGTGGAAAAGGAGGAGATTTGATCACATGCTTTAAATAAGATACTCAAGGACATTTAAAAGACCAGTATAAAATGGCTTCTCCACCATTCAATATCTCCTCTCTTTTCCACCCTTCCTTTTTGGCTGACTTGCCCCACTACCCTTCCCCCTGCCCTTAGATAAATAAACTCATCCTACAAGTCGAATTTTATAGCCTTCTGAGAATATAATCCCAATTTTTATATAATTATGCTGAAAGAACTCTTAGAAATCACTTAACTCAAATCCTTGTTTTTATAGGAAGGTGAAGGGATTTGCTTAAGGTTACATAATTAATGACAGTGCTAGCACTAAAACCAGGACTTCCTGACACTTTTTACCACACTTTAAAAGGAGGTGGGGGTAAGCATGCAAACATGAAATTTCAAGACATTGCTTTGGAAAATTCTAATTGTCCTCTTCTTAGAAGAATGCACTTAGGTGTTTTGTTTTTGAATTGCAAACTGTCAGAAAGTGAGATGATTTCAAATCAAGGCTAATCAAAGAAACACTGTTTTGGGGTCACAAAGGGGCTTTTTCTGTTTTTAATTTAGGAACTGAAAACACCCAAGGATGCAAAAAGCCTACTTTTTAACTTATTCCTGACTACATAAGTGTTTTTAGAGTTTTCCTAGATTGCTAATAAAGAATGCTATTCAAATCCAAAGTATTCATGCACATGCGCACATGAGCATACACATGTACATGCATGCAAACTGCCAGAGGAATAAAAGAGTTAATTAGCAGCCCCCAAGGAATCTTTTTTAAAAATTCCTTTAGACTATAAAAGATTCTTAATTTCCCAACAAAGATTTTTAAGTGAGACAGCCAAATTTCAAGAAAACATTAGTACAAACCAGGATGCTTTATGCTGAAGCTAGAAGAGACCGTTAGGGTGGCAGACTGTTTAATTTTCCTATGTGCTTTTCACCAAACTTCAAGCTCCAAATCTTCACATCCAATTTTCAATTGAAATAATCTAATCCTTTCTTGCCCTCCTTCCCTCTACCCCCTGCCCATTCTGGTCAAGTAGTTCCATTAAGCCCCTAGAACACCAGTGACAGTGCTGTGGGTGGGTTGAGGTTGGGGAGTGGGAGAGTATAGAACCACAACTGCAAATAAAATTTTAAACCAGAGTAACAATTAAAGAAGAACAAAACCAGGATGGCCAGAGGCTGAAAATAAAATAGCCAAGATCAACCTGTCACCAGGACAGGAGAACTCCTGACTGTGCAAACAGAACAGCCTCTGCTGCCACTCCCTCCAGTGCAACAGTGCACAGCCTTGTGCACCCCACTTCCAGGGCTTAAAAGGCCTTTTGTACACAGTGTGGTTCCAAGATTTTGCCTGCATTTCAATAATTTGCCCACAGCTGTGGTTTAGACAAAGCTAGAAGGAAGCTTTGACAATCAGCCTGGGTTCTTCTCACTTGACTAAGGAAGGTTTGTCCTTTCTTACCAGGGATTTCAGGGAACAGAAGACCAAACGAGAGAGAGAGAGAGAGAGAGAGAGAGAGAGAGAGAGAGAGAGAGAGAGAGAGAGAGATCACTAGACAAAATTCATTGTCAAACAACCACAATCACCTCCCCCCAAAAAAATAACTAATCAAAAAAGTCCATCAGTTTGGAAGTTTCCAAAGTGCTATTACACATGCACATTCTATCCAGACAAACCATATAATGATAGCTGTGGATTTTGATTAGCTATAAAGTTCAAATTTCTTTACCTCTTTCTTACACCAAGTTATCCATCAAATAAAATTCCAGGATAAGTTTGTGAATGCCCTTTCTACTCACCTGAGTTATCCCAGTTGCCACTGGTGCTGTCTCTGCTGCCGCTGCCTCTGCTGCTGCCGCCGCCGCCGCTGCTGCCGCCGCCGCCGCTGCTGCTGCTGCCGCCGCTGCTCTTGGCCAGGTAACCCCTACAAAGTCTGTTCAGTCAGTGCGGCTGAACAAAGATTCTGGCTTTCTTAACCTGAAAACTATTTGGGCTGTACCAAGCTCTGCTCACAGGGGGAGGTGACTCGCAGAAACTTCAGGAGACTTTGCCCCGCCTAGCAGTCAGAAACTGATCCTGAGTCATGAGGAAAATCTGGAAAGCGCCTCTGCCAGATGTGCAGACGGGATGCCCACTCCAGATCCATCCACCAACAAGTTGGAGAACTCAGGAAGCCGCATTTGAAAAACTTTTTTCCCTTCCAAAGAGAAATAGGACTTTCAGGAAGGGTCTGATAGATTTCTGACTTTGTTTTCTCAGGGTTAATAGTGCAGACATAGACATTACTTGAAAGATGACATAGCAAGAAAAATCTTGAAATATTGGGAAAGTTCTTGTGGGTTAGTCTGCAGACATGGCCCTTATACATGGTTCTATGACAGTGATGAGGACTTCAGCAAGTGAGTTGGAGTTGAAAGAGGAGTTAGTGGCGCACAGGGAAGAAAACATTGCTTTATGAAAAAATGGGTTACATTTGGCCCAGGACAGAGAGAAAGGACCATTAAGGGGGAAGTGAATGGAGTTTGATGCCCTGGCAGTTGTAAGAAGCTTACTTAATGTCTAGCAATAAGGATGTGTAGATTCTGCCTGGAAATGTTGAGTGACAAGGGGAACAAATAACTGTGTTTGCTCTGAAAGGCGAACCAAAAGGTTTCAGCAGGATACTCAGCCCCCTGTAAAATACTATGCTGTACCCCAGTCAAAGTCCTGTTTCCTGAGACATTCACTGAGACACAATTCCAGGAACATGATTTGCAAGTTGTTTTGTTTTAGCTTTCACATCTAAAGATCTGACTCAAGATCTAGAAAAACAAAACAAAACAAAACAAAAACCTAAGAGTTGAAATAAAAAAAAAAGAAGGCAATGGTTATTGAAGATGCATGTTATACCCAGCATCTGGGTTACAATAAAAATAAGTTAGGTAAGCATAGAATTAGGCAAATAATAGTTGTTCATTCAAGAA